>CAXIIO010000177.1:0-101000 GCA_964028335.1 Altica lythri | reverse complement strand
CTCAGATTTTTGTAAAAGACTAATTCTTGCAATAAGGAAATGTTTTGATTCATAAAACAACAAAATATAGTGCGCATTCATAAATTTCGAAGAAAAAGAACGTAATAAACAAATGATGGAAAATACATCGCACATTGCTTCATATAAATTATCTTGAACTTGCATGAAGATAATGAAAATAAGAATTCAAGGTCTTCATTGCTGACCTTACAAGAAGTAGATATCAACAATTTAAACCACGTGCGATTAAATATATGTAAAGATGTGAAAGACCCGGCTAAAAATAACAGCGATAAGTCACCACTCTTTTATTATTTAATGAGGAAGATTATGAACAATCATTTAGTGTTAAGCCAGCAAAGATAACTTTAGGAGACTTAAGTGTAGTCCTAAAAAAAATTTAAAATGTATATTAAATTAATATTGTTAGTGTGCCTTTCAACTCTATTTATTTCCACTGAATCAGCTCCTAACGGTAAACCTACTGTGTGGAAACTTTTTGGTAATTCAAATAGTAATAGTGGATATTATAATGGCTACAATTATAATACTGGATATTATCCTCAACAGCCACGATACAACAATAGAAGAAGTTATGGGGGAGATGGAGGAGGAGATAGATATAAAGCAATTTGTCAGGTACATGCAGTTGATTCACTAGCTTTCCCCGGAAGAGTCGGAAATCCAGTGTGTCCTTACTAGTGACTAGTTTTTCTAATTAAACTATTACAAATAAACTGTGTCATTTAAAAAAACATCAGTGGAATCATACTACGGTAGAAGTTAAAAAGGAAATCTCAAAGTTTAGAAAATTATTTTGTTTTTTAGATACAATTTGTATGTATGAAGTGTTTAAATGTTTTTAAATAATATTTCTAAATCAGGAATTAAATGTAAGTTTTCTTTCTTTTAACCTTTGGTATCATTCGTTTTCACACGTCTCCATTTAATGCATCCTATTTTAACCATCCACCTCAACCTCGGTCTTTCTCTCCTCCTCTTACCCATTATTGCACATTCATCTACTTTTATACTTTTACTGACATAACTCTTATTCCTCCTCTCAATATGACCAAACAACCATCTCAACCTATTTTCCTGGTTTTTCTTGCTTAGCTATCCCACTTCTACTGAGTTACACATGAACGCTGGTATTGCAAGTATCTTTCATTTTTGAACTTAATTCTCTCCACTCATTCTTCTCCAGTTCATCCATCCACTAGTTAACCCTATATTCTTTTCTAGTACAGACCCTAAATATTTGAAGTTTTGGTCAGCTTCAGCACTTGATTCTGAAGACTGATTTTAAGTCCATTCCTTTCGTCTGTTGTCATATACTCAGTCTTTGTTCTACTCACTCTTAACTCTCAAGCGCTTTTCTCCATTTCTCAAGTTTTCTTTCCAGTCTCTCTTTCACAAAATTTGCAATCACAAATCATCGGCATAAATCATATCCCATGGGGTTTCCCCCCTTATTCCTTCAGTCATAAGATCCATACCATACTGCAAAAATAGGGACTCAGCAACGACCCCTGGTGGAGCCCCACATGCACCACAAAATACTCCGTAACTCCAACACTGCTTTTGTTCCCTCAAACATCTCTTGCACTAATCGGGCATACTTTTCTGGGTCACTTTTCATTCGCACATATCTCCACACTTCTTGTCTCGGCACTCGGCCATACACTTTATCTAAGTCTATGAAAGCAGCGTGGATGTCACGCTGCATTTCACGACATCTCTTCATCATTCTTCTTCTTGATAACAGCACCATTGGTTCCTCTCCCACGCATAAATCAAAATAACTGTCCACTTACACTCGTCTCTTCTCTCATCCTCTCCTCAACTATTCTCTCACGAATTTTTAAAGTATGCGACTTCATCTATAATTACCATATTTTTACACATCTCACTTTCCTTTATGGATTGCCACAAGCTCACTTTTCCGCCACTAACTCGGCATTTTCTCTTCATTCATCACTTTTATCATCAGGTCCAACAGAATATCTACACCATCCTCACCAAGCAACTTCCATACTTCTGCCGTTATCCAATTCGCTCACACTGCCCTTTCATTCTTCATCTTTTTCTTTACTCTTCACTTCCTCCCTAGACAGTAGACACGTCTTTCATCATTCCAAAATTTGCAATACCATCTTCAAATTCAGCAGATTCTCCTTATATTCGTTCCATTTTCCTTTTATAATCTCATCCGTTTGTAAAACCTTACCTTCTTTGTTCTTAATTTTTCGGATATAAGTAAATAAATAATAAATTACAATTATATTAAACAATATATTTCATTGATCTTATTTCACAATATACATATTTTAAAATAAACTATAGGGATTACAAAGCATTTAATATTATATTAATAAGTCTTTCGTTTATTAAAGATAAAAATATTAAATATAAGTAATATATAAAATATTACTTTAATTCAAAGCTTGTGAAAGATAAATAAAATAAAAAATCAACTCAACTAAATACCAAGCCAGGTCGAAATTTCGAGTGGCTATTTGACCCACCGGAGGTCTCTTGAAAAGTAAAGTCAAGGATTAAAGATACACTTTAGAGTGACCACACCGTTAATTTTTAACCCTGTCCTAGCAAATTTGAACGGGATTAATAAAAAATAGAAAAATAACAGGTCAGGGAATTTTCTAAAAACTGAAAATTCCGTAGCTTTCTAAAACCATGTTTAATTTCATAAATTTAATGTAAAATTGCAAAATATATGAAATCACACTATGTGTCTAACAAATTTGACCAGCTGTGACAAGGATGGGTAAAAAAATAAAGAAATTCGTTAATTTATGGATGACCTCAAATGAGTGATTTTAATATTATTATTTATTTTAATATTCACAAGTTTTGTTATCAAAGTAACGTTTTATAATCTACCAAGATATAAACAAATAATTTCAAGTTAATTGAAAAACTTGACGATGACTAAAGATGAGGTTTAGTTTAAAATAATTTATTTTTTAGTAAGGTTCAGTATTCGAGCATATACAACTGGAGATAGTCTTCTGTGCTGCCAATGAAAGATTTTTGTTTACGATAAAAAGAAAAATATTATGATATGCTATGTTTCTCGCGCTGTATATAAAAGCATTGAAAGAAATTGAAAAAATTGGAAAAAACTGGAATTATTGATAAATTAGAAACGGAAGGAAAAATGGGGACACCTTTTAGCTATTTAGAGCTCCAAGCTCTCGGAGAGTTAAGACATGCTTTTACGCGAACCTCTGCGCGGTGACCGCGTCATAGTTATGATTGAAAAAAATTTTAGAACAACGTTATGCGGTGAAGTTTTGTGGTAGGCTCAACAAGATGCCAAAGGGAACATGGGACATGCTTAAAGAAGCCTTCGGAGATGCTTCCTTATCTTATACGCAGGCAAAGAAGTGGCAGAAGCCGTTCCGGGAAGATCGGGAAGGGATGAAGCCCTTTTTGGACGCCCATCAACATCGGGAACATGGTACAGCCTTAAAGAAGCCTTCGGAGATGCTTCCTTATCTTATACACAGGCAAAGCAGTGGCAGAGGTCGTTCCGGGAAGATCGGGAAGCGATGAAACCCGTTTTGGACGCCCATCAACACAGGGAACGAATGAACACCTCATGCACGAATTGTTGAACACAATGAGTGTTCGTATGGTGTCGAAATTGTTGAAGTTGTCAAAAACTATCGTCCATGAGATTGTTTTTGAAAACTTGGCCATGCAGAAGATTTGCGTAAAGTTTTGACAGACGCTAAAAAAGTGAATCACATTGAAGTGTACAAGGAGTTGAAAAAAACTCCGTGCGGATGATCTCAGTTTCTTGTACAACGTTATCACTGGTAATGAATCATAGGATTTTGAATACTATCCAGAATCGAAGCGTCAGAGTGCGGAATTGTACACGATGACATGGCCGTGCTAGAAGAATGAGCAAGTCTCGCATGAAGTCGAAAAGAGATCCGAGCGTCACACAAACTGTATCATGTTAATGTGCCCTCTCTCACACCCTATATTGTCACCTCCTACTTGACTCGGACTGATGTCTAAACGATGTAGCCACCCTACAGTCCAGAATTAGCCCCAGCGGACTTCTTTTTATTTCCTTCACTGAAACGGGAGATCAAACGACATCATCTGGGTATCCTGAAGAATGTCCAAGCTACTACGACGACCTTACAGAATAGTATCCGACAGAGGAGTTCCAGGGAGCTTATACAGCATGAAAAACACGTTGACAAAAAAGTGAAAAGGACTTATTTTGTAGAATATTAAGTTGTAGTACTTGTATGTTCAATAAATTTTATAAAAAAATCACATTACTTTCCGGACAAACTCTGTATAAAGGCTTTGTATAGCAACTAAAACAGTTTCATTTAAAAAAATTGAAAAATTCATAAAAAATTGTAAAGAATCGAGAAAAATGAAAAGATATCAAAAAAGCCAGTTAAGCCTATAGCGAAAAAGGGACAATAGATACCAATATTTTTGTTTCTTACTCACACATCAATCTCACATTAGCAGCATGGAAGGTTGTCTCTAGTAATATATGCTGAAAAGGTTCAATTGGTTTTGTCTTTTTATCTACACTAAAATTATAACCTGCGCTATAAATTACTTGTTTTATAGAGAGTATTTAACAACTTATAACAACAAAATTAATAGAGAGGAAAATTATTATTGAAATTCTTTACTGGGTGTTGATATACCTAAAGCTTCTTCGTAACCAGCGCTCGATTTTTTCTTCTTTTTTTCTCCTATAAATAATAAGACCTTGGACTTAATTAAAAAGAAATATAAGAAAATGTTGACTAGTTTTCAAATATAAACCTTGTTCCTATTAATATTGTTTATTTAAATAATATTATTTTTATGCATAAAGATTATCGCTTTTTTGTAGACCTTGCGATTAAAATATAAAGATTTTATATAAAATTTAATAAATACGTATGTAAAATTATATTTTTTAATATTCCTACCTCACCTTTCTCTTTTCCATCTTTAGATTTCTTTTCTTTTTTTTCTTTTTTCACCACTTTTTCTTGAACATTGATATTATCATCCAAACCTAATAAATTTGCTTCTTTCGCTACTTTTATCGGTTTCTCTTTATGTCGTTCGCTCTTCTTTTTACTAGATTTTTCTTTCACTACTTTACTGTTCGAATTTTCAGTGGAAGGCTTTTCTTTATTATTGTCTTTATTAGATTTAGAACTTTTCTCACTTTTTTTGTGTTTTTTATCCTTTTTAGATTTTGATTCTTTCTTGACTTCTTCTGGTGGTTTTGTCGAGTAATCATATTCAGGCCTAAAAAATACTTTAGTCTTAGAAATTTTGTAATTGCTTTGCATTTTCAGGGTGGACCAAAAGTTTATTGAGCAGCGAGGGAGAAGTGACGCGAGAACGGTACAGAATGAAAGAGCGGCTGATGGGAATTTAGTACCATGGCTTCATTTATGAGTTAGTTATGAGCAGCTACATCAGCAAGAGTCTTTCGAAATTTTTTATTTTTCCTATTCGTGCGAATCCTCCACTGCAGGTCATCTTGAAAGTTGGTTATTGAAAATTTCCGCTCCATGTTGCAGGACTATCAGGACTTGTGTGCTTTCAGAATAAATAAACATTTTTCTTTCATATAACTATTTTTTTATCATCGTATAAAATGTTTACGGACTTTTGGTCTACCTTGTATTTGAAATGTTTTTTTTATACTTACAAGTTAAGATCTATATCTAATGCTTTGTGTGGATCATCTTTTTCAGGATGATCACTATCTGCATCTGAAAGTGTTGCCCCTTCAGGTAGTTCCATATCTCTTTTAACTTCTATCACAGGTCCTTGGTTAATTTCTTCATCAGACGAACTTACATATAAAAAAAAATCGAATTACTTCCAATACCTAATAATATGGAATTTACTGGAAAATAAAATATATTGTTATAGATACCTTTCTGACTTATGCTTCTTTTTTTTACTCTTCTTTTTCTTCGATGGTTTGCTTTTATTTAAATCAAGATATTTATCAGATCTCTTTTGACCTATAACTTTTAATGGTACACTGAGATTCAATTCAGCTACTGGTATATTGTCATAATTCTCAGTAGTTCCATTACTATTCCCATTACGTTCAATAGTATCACCCCCTTTCAAATAATGAGGATTATTCTGTTGTTCGTACTTTCTGGCTTCACGACTCTAATAAATTATAAAAATTATAAGTAAAAAGAAATGAATATCATAAAAGCAGTAAAAGGCTGCCCTGAAGGAGTTTTACCGCCTTTACTGTGACCAAAGCTTAAGAGAATTTTTACGTGCTATGGGCTATGCTGATGATTTAGGTACTTTGGTAAGATAACCTAATAGCTACTTGGTGTTCGAAGGAAAGACAAAACGACACTCATTCCATTCACCACCAGAAGGAAATCAATGATTCAACCTACTGTTATGAATGAAGTGACACTTTACTCTCAGAAGAGATAAAATAGCTCGGAGTAATCACCTATACTGCATTGGTGGAACAAAACATCGCATCAAAAGGCAACGATAGGGTTGCAAACGTACAAAGACTAGCTGGCGCAATAAGATCGTGTCGTAGTGCTGCTTTAAAGGTAATTCTAGACCATCTTCCTTGTATTAATAAGTAAACGGAAAGTGCCTATAGGTTAACAAAGAGTAAGTCTCTAAAACTCGGCGATCTTACAGGCCATCTTGAAATTCCAAGGGTCGAAGGAACCCAATCCATGAAGAAGCCTACAGAAAGTTCCAGAAGTGTTTCAACCGAAAACTTGTGAATAAACTAAGCAGTTCGGGTAAGTTCCAGGAGAGTTTGAGTCCGAGTTTATAAATAATATTTGTGATTAGGATTCAAAAAAGGTGTGAAAAAGTAAAAGAGGAGACACTGAAATATATTTTAAGTTGAATACGCAAGTTCCAGTCTGCAGCCAAGATACATGTGAAATAAAAAGAGGAAAGTTTAATTGGACATGAAACTTTCTATAGCAAAATGACATATTTTGGATAAAGTTTATAATTGGAAAAAGGAACTCAGTTCAGCCTACTGAAATAACACTCCAGGCCGAACACAAGTAAAATAGTTAATACGGCCTTCACTGGGCTACTCTAAATTACTCTTAGAGCTTCAGAAACCTGAACTCATAGAAATCGCAGGAATTCTCACAGGATACTGTCCACTGAGGTATAATCTCTGTAAAATGGGCAAAGTGGACAGTAGAACAAGCAGATCCTATGAGTATCAACAACATAAATACATGGGATGAATCTTCTTAGAGTCTGATCAGGTTACAAAGTTACATCCTAAGCAGATACTAGACTTTCTTAGAAGCCTATACCTTATGGACTCACAGATATAGGGTATACACAAAAGATCTTTTAGGTCGCAGTGTAGTAAACTAACCAGAGTCAATCGACCCCACTTATAATCTACAAGTAAAATTTTGTCCACAAATGAAATACAGTTACCTTCTTCATATCTTCTTCAGTTGGCTCAGGTTGATAGGAGATTGACTTAGTTTTTTCCGGTTTCACAAACAAATGCTCCACCATTTCTGGCTCACTCTCAGTATCACTATCAGATAAAGGTTCGTTGATCCATGCATCCAAATCCAGTCTAAAAATAAGAATAATTTGAAATATCATTATCGGAATAAATATAATTTATTAACCTACCCTTCCGGCACAGGAACTTTCTTTTGTGCTTTCGGTGCAACTGGATTTAATTCACCGTTAAACAAACTTTCTAGTTCATCAGCTATTAATAAAGGCTTTACAGAATTTTCTTCAGGACCAGTTTCTTCGTTATCTAAAATTTTATTACTACCGGTAGATTCTCCTAAAAATAATATGATATAATTGATGTACTTAAAATACCTTTCTATTAACACTTACTGGACGAAAACTCTTCTTGTACTATTTTTATAATCATTAGTGAAGTACTAGCTCTTTCTTGAACTTCTAATTCACCAGATTTTATACTATCATTTAATTTATCCATAACTAAATCACACATTTTTAAAATGTCATCGTATTGTTCATTAATTTCGTATTTTCTAATAAGAAATGTAAACACTTTTAACATATTTTGAATAAAAACTGATTCGATATGTTGTGGAAGGATTTTATATTTAACCAACGAATTCAGAACTTGTTCAGGATCTTTTAATTCTCTAAAATAATAAAATTTAACAAGTTTAATCAGTTATCGAGTAGAAAATACATGGCAATAGAAAAATGAGGAAAAAAAGTGAAAGTTTGGAGGAAATTGACAAAAATTGTTAATATTTGATAAAAAACACGAAAAAAATGGGAAAAATCGCTAAAAATTATAATAAAAGGGTTGTCATTTTAGTTTTGCAAATAGCCATAAAGACAGAAAATATATAGACTTAAAGTACTTTATTTCAAAATATGTCCCACCAAGATCGATTTGCATACTTTCAAACCAATTGGTGAAACAGTTATTCAAGTCTTCAGTTGACACCTGCAAAATCGCTGTTTTAAAGGCATCGACGGCTTCTTCTGGTGGCTGGAATCGCTGTCCACGAATTGAATTCTTGATCTTTGGGAACGTGCAGGAGTTGTTGAGTCTTAGTTCGGGATGACACGGTGGATGATCTAACAATTCCATGTTTCAAAGCTCCAAAAACTCTATTGTCTTCTGGGCAGTCTAAGCACTTGCATTGTCCTGATGTAGGATGATTCGCCTTTGTGTGCTGCTTTGTCGGACTTTCGCGATAACTTTAGGTAAACAATCGTAACTAACAGTTCTTCGATCTTCTAAAGCAATTTTTGCCACATGACCAGATTTTAACCCAAAAATTGCGACCACAAACTTCCAGAACGGATCACTTCTGTTGGTTTTCCTCACCGTGAAACACCCATACAGCGGATTGGCGTTTATTTTCCGGTTTTTAGGGGTAAATCCAAAATTCTTCGCCACTAACAATACTTTGAGCTTGCTTTGTTATACCGTTCCAATGTTTTTCGACACCAATTGACGCGAATCGCTTTTTCCTCTTCTGTGAGCAAATGAGGGATCCAACGGAAAACCAACTGCGTAACACACAGTTCTACATGTAGGATCTTTTGGATCGAGTTCTTTGAAATGCTCAAAGATACCTCCTTCTCCAGATATGTTACACGGCGGCCATCCTTAATTAGCTAACGAACCTCATCAATGTTTTGCTGTCTGACTGCTGTTTTGGGTGGACCTACCCTCGATTTGTCGCTGAGACTGGAGCGATCACGTTGAAATTCGCAATTCCAGCGGGAATTGGTTGAATGGTGTGGTGCTTGTAAAAAAATTATTGTTCGAAAATGTTCTCGGCTAAGATCCATTTTTCGACCGAGTTGCTAATTTCAAAAATTCATTGTACCTACATGACTTGTTGTATCCCAATGAATATCTGGGTTTATGTCAACAAAAGGTTGAGTTTAGACTTTTGTCTGAAGGTACTATTGGTGGCGTCTTCTAAGCGGCTATATGCAAAACTAAAAATATTCTTGTAGATTGTATAAAATTGAAATAAATGAAGAAATATATTCAAAAAATATTTAAAAATGTCAGGAAACATTAAAAAATTGTAACAAATTCGGAAATATTAAGACAAATCGTAAAAATCGAAAAATATATTAATAATAAAAAAAAATGTATATCTAAATATCCTCATTAATAATCATTTGGATATACTACGATTTCTATTTATTAGTTAACTTTATTAATTACCCAACAAATTCTCCACACAGCCACGCAGCTGCATATAAAACTTCTTGCATAATTGTAAATTGGGTCGAAGTTGTATAAACATCTAAAATTTGGGCCATTTCTGCAACTGTAAAAGACCGAATTGCTTGAACTCGAATACAAACATCCATCAACTGAGCACCGATTACATGACCTAAAGAAATCAGAAAAATTTAATTATTTGCTGATCTTTGCCATTATTTACAAATACCAATCATAACAAAAAAAAGAGGACTCGTATTTAAAGAGAGGATAGTAAAAGTTACAAGACAGCAATAAAACTTTTATTTATTTAAACGATTATAATTTTATAGCGTGAAATATTTTTTTATTGATTCAAATGACGAAAATGTGTGAAAATAATAAAAATTTCACTAAAGCTCGGTATGGCCATATTTTGCTTTGACTATGGCCAATAAACCAGTTGCTTTCTACGCGAATGTAATTTTTTGGTATCTTAACCCATTTACAAACAATCAATTTCTTTAGCGATATATGCTGGCATATTTTTTAGTTACCACCTTGATCTCTAAACTGAACCAGATAGCTATTCTGAAGCGTAGGACATGATTGGTTAATTTTTGATTTATGTGACAGTGTCAAGTCTTTTTGAAAAGTCTAAGGTCTACGACCGAAATGTTTGAAAACGCACAGCTTTAAAGCAGCTTCCAAAACATTATCACGATCATAAGTTACTTTAACACCAATCTCGATGAAAACGATTGAAGAGCGCCCATCTACAGTTACCAACATTTGAGACGGAAGCTTATTTCGAATGAGTCCGTTCGTTGACTCACATTCTCGTAGGTGCGTCGGTCAAGTAAATACGATCATTTTAAGAGTTTATGAATTTTGCAGAATACGTTGCTGCAAAATTTTCAGCATTGGGTCATTGATCACCACTACGATCAGGAATTTGCTAAATTCGCTTCTTCACTTTGGAATTCATTTTAAGTGACGTCGTTTTTATTTTTCATCCACTAGCATAGCGTACCATTCTTGCTAGTAATGATACCATCTAATCTAATCTAAGTAAACCTGGCATGGTCTCTCCTGTGGAGCTCCATGTTTTAAGCACTGCTTCCTATGGGAATATTGTGACCAGGTTCGGCACCAAGAGTCCTTACATGCACCCGATGCGTGCAGGACTCTAGTTTGTTCAGCTGAAAATCAACACCACCGCTGATCTTCAGGTACGCTTGAATCCAGGTGTCCCAAGTTCTTATTTGGATGACTATCCTTGAGTTACTGTTGCCATAGGGCAGTTTCCGTTATAAGAGATCTGAGTCCTGTGACTAGCTCCTCAAGGTGGTGATAGGATTCAGAGTTCGTGTCACCGAAGATGTGGAACCGTTTATGGTCCAAGGCATCACACTCGAATAGAATGTGAGTTGCCATCTCATCTTCCATGGCGCACAATCGACACGAGGTGGGTTCCTGTGTCAGAATCCCCATCCTTTGAAGGTGTAGTCTGAATGGTCCATGCCCAGTGAGCAGGTCCACCAATACTCTTATCTGACTCCTGCCAAGATTTAGTATGTCAGACGTCAGTTTTTTGGAGTAGCCTTTGAGCGTCAGCTTCGAATGCCTCAGACGTACAGTATTTCTCCAGTGTTTGGTCACTCTTCCCAGATCCAGTTCCTGACTTTGGTCCTTACCCAGGCTCTAGGCAGTCCCAATACAGGTTCTGGACCAATGAATCGTGTATCCGCTCCCTTCTTGGCCAGAAGGTCCGCGATTTCATTGCCCTCAAAACCCTTATGCCCTGGCACCCAGTCCAAGAAGACCCTGTTGTGTCTAGCCAGTTCATTGAGGTTTTGTATGCACTCCCAGATCAGTACTTTAAGATTGCCATTCATAAAATAAACTTTTCATTATATTGCAGAAAAAAATTGTTTGAAAACAAAGGTATCCGAGTGTACCCTCCTCAAAATCCGTCTTTTAGACGTATAAGAAGGACACAAAATGGTCGATAATATACAAAATATACAGTAAAGGCATATACAACAGAAAAATTTGATAGGCAATGTTTGGAAAGAGTAGTTATAATTAAAGTTAAAATAGACAATTTTTTTACCTTGTTTTGAACCAAATTCCATTTGAGCTAGTTCCACCAAAACAGTAATATACCACTCAAAATTAGTAATAAACTGATAATTATTCTGTGAACAAATTAAAATAATTTTACTAAGTAATTCATCCCTGTAAACGGTTCCTTCAGCCTTATCCATATGAACCATAAGTTTCTTCACGATTTCCATCAAGTTCTTCTTTGAAACCTAAATAAAAATAGAATTTATAAAAAATCCTAAGACATTCTTCTATATAGATTTACCATTCCATACAAAAGATCCAACGCTCTAAGTCTTATAGACTCATCTTTATCTTCTAAACATTGTAAAATAAGATCTTTATGTGCCTGCACACTTTTTGGATGAGTTTTTAATATTTTAGACATAGCTAACAAACCTAAATATTTTACTGAAAAAAAAAAAGAAAAATTTGAATTTAATCACAAAAAAAATTTACTGATTACTTACAATTTTGGTCAGAATCTTCAATGAGTATCCGTAATTTTTGGACACAAAGTTGTATACTAGCTGCATGATTTGGCATCCCAGAAGATATACTAATAAGAACAGCTATAACAGTATTTATACATTCGTAAAGTAAGCTCATCGCTGATGTACTAAAAAATAAACATTTTTTTAATATATATTTATATCATTATTGGCAAAGAGTGAATAGTGAATATTTCGCACTATGCGTGATAAATAAATATGTAAATAACTAAAAATGAGGAGCAGAATGAAGACATGCAATGTGCGAAAACGCCACTTTTCATTCCATTTTATAAATTCTTCTACAACCATCTAGAATTATAAAAATACTTTTAGATCTTTTAGAATGAGATCAGATGGTGTTAATGTGACCCTTTAATGGTTGTAAAAAAATATTTTATTCAAGGTAATCTTACCTGTGAATAAGATTGGTAAGTGGTTCAATTAATTTTTTGCCTAGCCTAGGTTCTAAAGGAGTAAGGGCACCAAACTAAAAAAATAAAATATATTTACAAAATATACACTAACCGGCACGAAAAACGGAGCAACAACCAACTTTAAATTTTAAAAATTTCTGATCTTTTATTGATGTGTTTAATAACTCAAACACAAACAAAACATGTTATAAGTGTTTTCTAACAAGATGGAAGCCGTCTGACATATAGTCACAGGTCGTACTACAGCCTTGTTAGGCTACTTATAGTTCTTCCATTGGTTCATGTCACCCACTCCAGGATCTTGATACCCTTTAGCAGTTTGTGTAGGTCTAAGGAATGGGTGCCATATGTTTGTGGAGGCACTTTGTAGTCTCCAAAAATTGACAATTTCCTGCGATCTAGTGCTTCGCAGTGATATAAAATGTCTTTAACTGTCGCATAATCTGAAGATTGAGTCTCTATTAAACGGTACCATGGTTTTGCAGGTGTTCCTTTCATAACCTGTAAGGAATCCTGTAACTACTCGTAGCTGACTCCTGCTGATTTCAGCAGTTCTGGCATACATCTCTTTAACACACAATCTGCTGTGTGGTTGGCCAGAGATGTGTTCCCAGTTTAAAAAAATCAACAGTTCAGTTTTTTGTGCTAGTGAGTGTATAATAGATCTACACTTTTTAAACATTCTATAAAAGCATATTTTATGTTATCTATTTTTTTATATGTACAACATATACGAACAAATAATATTATCCAATCAAGTTATTTCTATCAGTTTTAACAAAAATTGATTACAAATTTCAAAAACTATAAAAACTGTTAAACATTTGATTTCATACAGTTTGTTAAAAATTAAAATTGTATTTAATTATCCACCAACTCACCAATAACTATTACATTAACTATATTTGGATATTTATAAAATAAGTACTATTTTCAACGAGCAGTGTAATGTTTCATAGGAAAAAATAATAAAAATAGCAGATGATAGTATCTTCAAGCCATCTATTCAAGCTTGTGTAAAGTAGTATAACTTTCTAAAGCCATAAAAGGAATACATGTTTAAAGTTTCTGTATAGGTTTATAGTAAATTAATATTTTGAGACATATTATATCTGAGTTTTGACATTTAGAAATTAGACATACAATTAAAGAAAATAAAAAATTGAAAAAATGTAGAATCTGACAGTACTCGAACCTACAATCTCTATTTACAGCTGATTGCGCGTTTTACTAATCGATCAAGGATGCCCAGCTGTTCTAGATTTCCTTAACTTCTCTTTAAAGTCATTTCTTGTTTGTATAATTTCTAGACTTCAAATGTTGTATATATTTTACTGTCATAGTTTATTTCTTTTATTTATTTTTTTTAATTTAATTTGAACGCATGATTTCAACAAATAGAAAAAGTATGGATTAAAAATATTTACTTGTATCTATTATGGCTTTAGTGTTGAAATAATTTTAAATATACCTTGCTATAATATTTAATAATGGCTGGCTCAATTTTAAACCAACTGCAGGTTGAACCATTGTAAAGGCCGAAAACTAGTATATATAAAAATTTAATAAACACAATAAAATTGATTTATGTTCCATTTTTAAACTTCTATTTACACTCATAAAGCAACATTTAGATAATAAAAAACCGCACAAGATAATGGTTTGAAAATAGAACACAATCATAATATAAAAATTTGGTCATTTTAAATGATAATAGGTGATAATTACTTACCAATTTTATAATTTTGATAAGCATCCAATTGTTAGTACTGGTTGTCATAAGTTTAAAGAAAACTGGGGCAAGACTCAAATAATTCTTAGGATTTTTTCTTGCTAATTCACAAACAACATTAACAGCAGCTGATTGAACACCTAAATATTAATATTTTTATTAACTTTAATAAATTTTCTATACATATGTGTATATTTTTTATATAACTAGGTATTTTATGTTACACACACTCAACATCTAGGAATATTTAAAAACTTTATTTATAAAAAGGTTCAAAAGTATTTCATGGAATACATATTGCTAGAATTGTGTCCAACATAGCTTAATGGGTAAAATAAAAAATTAATATTTTGATCCTGTGTGTATTTAAATTATCCCTCGAATTATCCATTCCTTCTGTATATTTATATAAACTTATCATATCAATGATGTTATTAATTTGCTAAATATTTACTAGGTTAATAACGATTAAAGATAAATAAATTCTAGGAAACTAATATTTCCATAATAAAATTTTTATTTCTTACCTGGATCTGGATCTTCTAATTTTTCCTTTAACCTAGGGAAGGCAGGTCTCAAGGCATCAGGATATTTTAAGAAAACTTTATACATCATTAGTACCGCTTTCTTCCTAATATAAGGCTTAGTAGAACTGAGCTAAAATAATTATAATTTATATAATAACTACAGAATTATAAATAAAATATACTTACCAAAGTTAAGATATCATTTGATAAATCTCTGGCCAAATCTGTACTTATATAGCAACTCAATGATGTTAAAGCTAACCCGGCTTCATATTGATTTTGTGAATTTAATTCTTTCCTAATCATATTTGTGGTTAACATTAATAACTAAAATTTTAGGTATATTAGTTGTAGTCAAATATACTTAATTTAGATTAATATTTACCTCTGAATCACAATGAAACGACTGACTAGCTGCTAAATATCCTATTCGTTTCAAAGTAAATTTACTAGAACTCATAACTTCTATTATGTTAAATCCAGCCCAAGATATATCATACCCCAACATTTGTAACTAAAATTATACTAATTCATTACTGTATACATTCAAATAGATAAATGACTTACATAAGTAAGTTTGGCAATGGCATTACTCTTAACCGAAAGATTATCCTGCCTAAGCTCTTGTTTGATATCTTCCATACATTCTGAAATATATTTAGCCTACAAAAAATTAGTTCAAGTGGATTAAAAAGTCAATAACATAACCTTATATACCAAAAATCAACTTACTTCATTTTCTTTGTTATTTCGTATCCCTCTTACCAAATCTGTTAAATTCTTATCAAACATTCGTTCTAGATTTCCTTTTACCTTTTTTAAAGCCATTTTTTAACTGAAAAACAATTAAAAATCGATACACTTCTCTAGCATATTTTTTAGATGGTTGAGTAATTGACTAACTTACAGATTTTATTGTGGCAGGATGTTTTTCTCTTAAAAATAAATACATGTAGTTCATATCATATCACAGATACTCGCTAATTGCACAGTTTTGTCATTTGATACTGATAAATCATTCCACAACTAAAATTATTAACTATCAGCCACGTTCAATCACATCTAGATGTCAGATTTGACATCGATTTGTTGACTATTCAAGCACTTTTATATCTTGATATTTAGGTAACTGCAGTGTATTTTTATTATATATTATATATTATATATTTTTATCTCAAGTTATTAAATAATATTTATAAAAATTGGTGCAATATATCATTTTGTGGATATAAATATTAAATTTAAACATTTTGTAAAACGAGTAGTTACATAGTTTACTTATAGAAAGGCCATAATTTACTTGTAAGCTAACTTCATTGATATTGTTTTCTTTCCTCGTGAGTTTTTTTAGGTTATATTTGTTATCATTTTCGAGTTTTTATTCATATTTTTTTAAAATGAATGAAAGTTTAGATGAGCTCTTAAAATTTGTACAAATAGGTGCTCGATTAGATTTAAAAGCTATTGCAGTAGAACATGTTTTAGGTTTGTTTTTTTCAAGTAAGTAGTTAAACAGTAGGTCTGTTAAAGTAGTTTATATCTTTTTAAGGTTTAACTGCGTCAAAAGACGGATTAGATTTAATAATTAAAAAGCCTCAACTATTAGTATCTTTAATTAGTCTCTTAGAAGATAAAACTGTACCTATTGCAAAAGATGCGAGTATGTGTTTGGTAAATATATCTGCAACTGATAATGGAGCCACAGTACTTACTAATTTAAATACTAAAGAACATACGGTTCCTCTTCAAAGACCTCCTGAGAATATTGTCAATGTATTACTTAACAATATATTTAATACAGAAAGTCCAATAGCTGATCAGTGTTGTATGATTTTATCGAATTTAACTCGACATTCTCATTTGATAGACAAATTAATAGATCTTATCGAAGAAACTGGTAAAACTTTTGATGAAATTATTAATATATTCACTAAAGTTGAATATCATAAAAAAGGTGCTAAACTACATTACTTAGGACCTGTGTTATCTAATCTATCTCAAAGTCATAGAGTTAGATTATTTATTTTAGATAAAGATAAATCCCAGGCAACCACATGATCACGTAAAACGTCATAAAGACGTGACTATCACGTGAAAAATGCATTAGGTCGCAAAATGTCTTAAATATGACCTAAAAAAAACGTGATTCGGCTCCCCCCAAAAAAACGTATACCTGTGAAACGTAATTAACACGTCGAAAAATAGTTAGCAAAGTGACGGATAATAAAATATTTATTAAATTCATTTATTAAGCATTTATTAAAATTTTAAAATGGATCAAACCTTTATAACGTTTTATATATGCATTTCTAATAATAAAACAAGAAGGATGAAAGATGCACATTTTGATAAGTGCGCCAAAATATTTTTTACGCGGTTTTATTTTGGTTGGTACTACGTACCAGTTGGTACCACTGTTCAAAAGGATTGTCGGCATTGTCGCTGTCGCCATTTTATATTTGTGTTTGTTTGGCGTAGTTTGTGTGCTCTGTATTAGTATTAAGTAATAAAAATTTTAAGTAAGTATTACATATACAGTTTATTTAAATATATGTACATCTATCTTTTATTATATAGTTAGGTAGATGCTTCATATTGAAATTAATGGTTACATTTCCTTTAAGGTTATAATCCCATAATCATTGAAGAATTAGTTTCACAATCATTAGTGAAAAGGAATCGAAAGAGAAAAGCTTTTTATGAGTCTTCTGATTCAGATCCAGATCAAGACCTTTTAATTTCTCAAAAAAAGTAAGAAATTAAAGCGACTCCGTCAAATTATATTTGGAAAGAAATCAAGTAAGTTTATGCTTAAGTTATTAATAAATGTAATTACAGTTGATTTATTGCTTTAGAGATTTGTCTTCAAGTAAGAGTTGCAGCATTCGTAAACAACCTCTAACGGAGAGATGTCCAAAAGAAGACGATCGATCGTTGGATAAATTTGGAGGTAGGTTATCTTTATGTCATAGGCTTTAAGTGTAAAACGTAATTTCGCGGATTCTTTTTAGGTCTTAATTCTTCCGGAACTCGTACCTTGAAAACGTCAAGAAATGCGATAAAAAAATCTATGATGCTAAAACATATTTGTTTGTAATGAAGCTAAAAAAGTTGATTTAAGTTTGAAAACGAATATTAATCTTATTTAATAAAAAAAAAATAGTAAGTATATATTGATGTTTTATTTTCCTATTTTTAAAAACCAGCTTTTATGTGAAAGGTTACATACAAGTGATCTGCTTATGGTAAATAGACGTTATATTTACGTATATTATACGTCAGCAGTACGTTAGTTGCTAACGTTTTAAATACGTATATTATACGTCAGTTGCTAACGTTTTATTAACGTTTCATATACGTATATTATACGTCAGCAATACGTTAGTTGCTAACGATTTATTAACGTCATTAGTATCACGTGATTGTGGTGGGACTTATTCACGTTAAATTACCGTCAATAAAACGTCATTTGAAAACGTGATTTTAGGTATCCGATAACGTATTTTTCACGTTTTTGGAACGTGATTTTGTTGCCTGGGATGTGTAATACAAAGATTATTACCGTTTACGGAATATAAAGATTCATTAGTAAGAAGAGGAGGAATTGTGGGTACTCTAAAAAATTGTTGTTTTGAAGAAGATTTTCATGAATGGTTATTAAGTGATGATGTAGATATTTTACCAAGACTATTACTGCCATTGGCAGGAAATGAAGAATTTGATGATGAAGATAACGAAAAATTACCTATTGAATTACAGTTTTTACCTGAGGATAAAATTAGAGAAGATGACCCTGATATTAGGTATGTATGTATGTGTGAGCAGATACACCTGCTACCTATAAGATCTGTCCCCCTTTTCTTGCTATAATTTTGATGTTTCCTCAAACTTTTATCAGCTCTTCTAGTCCTATCTTCTTAGAAAGTTTAGGATATCGTTAGACTTCAAGTTAGGTTGGTCTTTTTTTTTACTATTTCGTATGACTCTAGAATTACGTCATGCAATGCATTCTGAGAGTAAGGTCTTGAGGATTCATCCTCTACCCCACAGAATCTCTACTTTGCTTCATCTACTAATCCTAGTTTCTTTATGTCCTCTTAATCGACAGTTCCCGATAAAATACAGAGGTTCTTCTTACTAAGGCGTAGACAACTGAAAGATCTCTTCTGGTTATAGTTTCCCAGGAGCGTCTTCGGTTATATTTATCCTTCTGAATTGTTCCAGTACTTGGATTTTTTTCTATCCACTTCTTTCCTTGGTTTCTCTAAGACTGTACTATTGCTGATTCTACAAGAAGGTTCTGATCCCAAGTATGGGGTTTAAGCTTCTTTTTTTACCAGGTTATCTGCTGTTCGTTTCCCATAGGAGGGTAATAGTGTTATTTTGTCCCAGTTCATTTAGTTTGCCTAAGACCCAGACCATCTTTGAACTGATCGTGTGTGAGTTCAGAGCTTTGATGGCTGCTTAACTATCTGACATGATTGCATTCTTTCAATGATACCGATTTCCGCCTGAAAAATGCTTGGGTATGCACACAAACTTGTTGACTATTTGGCTCTAGGTCCAAAAAGTCCTACTCCCGTTTCTTTAACTCTCTTGGAGCCATCTGTATACCATTTTAGCTTAGCTCCACTATGGTGTCTTTGTCCCATTTAGATTTACTACCCAGTTTTGTGGTGAATTTTTTCTCTTTGGCCTGTCATCTTGGGGTGATATTTGGTATAAATTATTAGTATTATTTTAAATTATTCTTTGTTTTGAATGTAGATGTATATTATTGGAAGCTATAACTCAATTGGTAGCGAAGAAGGTAAATAGAGAATTTATTAGAAACAAAAAGACTTATGTGATTTTGAGAGAATTACATAAGTGGGAAAAAGATAGACGAGCAATAGCAGCTTGTGAAAATTTAGTTGATATATTAATAAGGTATGATAGGTATAATTAATCTTAGTAACTGCAAAATTAATGGTCTTTTTTATACCACTATAGAACAGAAGAAGAAATTGGTTTAGAAAACATAAAAAATGTTGAAATACCAGAGGATATAAAAGAAAAATTTAAACAAATGGAATTAGAGCAATAAAATGAGGAGAAAAATGTAAATTAATGATAAAATACATAACTATAAAAATAACTTTGTAAACGGCCTAAATTAAAGTGTTTATTTTAAATCAATTATCATTCATTTTTATAATAAATTTTTATTAGTTTCCATCTTCACCTTGTCCTCCTTGTCCTCCTTGTCCTCCTGCTCCTCCTCCTCCTTTTCCTCCTGTTCCTCCTTGTCCTCCTTCTCCTCCTCCTTGTCCTCCTCCTTGTCCTCCTTGTCCTCCTGCTTGTCCTCCTTGTCCTCCTCCGTGTCCTCCTTGTCCTCCTCCTCCTTGTCCATACCCTGCATGTCCTCCGCCATATCCTCCACCTTGTCCTCCACCCTCTCCTCCACCTTGTCCTCCCCCGTGCCCTCCACCATGTCCTCCACCTCCTCCTCCACCTCCTTGGGCATTAGTCAGACCCTGAAAAAGTAGATATTTTATATTAGAGTTTTTCATAGAATACACTATGGATTTTGTAACGATTTAATAATCGTTTTGTTTAAATTTTATTTGTAAGTGAAAAAAGTTGAATTTTTCATTAATTAATTATTTTTATTTATTTGATATTTATTATAGTTGCTTTTCCCGTTGGCTAACAATTTTACGGTAGATCCTTGAGAGTAGTTCAAAAATATTTCGTGTGGGGTTTTTTAACGCGCAGATTAAGGTGGAAGTTTTTTTTAATATTTGGTTCGGAAAGGAACAATACTTAAATTAGTGAGTCTTGTGAAAATACCACCTCATTGCAAAGGTTAATCCAGATTTGACGAGGAAGACGTTAGAAGAGATTGTAGTTCAATAACAGATTCTTACTGACAAAATAACGATAATTTTTTTCCTAAGGAAGTATTCCGCAAAAATAAAGAAAGGATCTCCCAATATCCAGAAACAAGGACCGCCTACTGAATCTTCCTGGGAAGCAAGTTAGCAGATTGTAGAACCTATTCAGCTTCACTTCAAATTTAAGAGATTATTTTTTTTGAGAATAACGAATTAACTTTATTATAGTTAAATTTTATTTTTAAATAAAAAAACTGCAAACTGAAGTTTGGATTTTATTTCTGTTTTGTATTTAGTGTCCTTACTCCTCGTTTTCTGGAAAGACTGGTAACTCTCGATAAAGATTAATCAATGACAGATTCTGAGCTAGAGTGGGCTATATTGTTCCTGACAAGTTTTGAATTTTGTATGTTTATTACCTACCTTCTAACAATTGATGCCCAACGCCTTTATAACATGATAATTGGCGCCCAACATGGGGCGCCAATTGTTCCTGACAAGTTGTTAGGAACTAGATTATTGTGGTGATAACATGACATGTTAAAAGCCGCTATATGAACAATTAATACTTACTTTTTGAGAATAGAAAAGTTCATTTAAATAAAAAAAGATTTGCCTGACGTGAGACTGACAAACAGAAGCGATGCAAGAGCTCTCTTTGATTATTTTAATGTTTCGGTTTTTCATGATATGATAAAATAGCAATTTTTTAATCTTCGTCCATTTTCAAGTTTTTCACGATATTTTCAATTATGGAAAGAATTAGTATTTATGTAGAAGCAAAACTTTATACAGAAAAACAAAAGAGACACAATAAAAACGTTCTCAGTTCAACACATTCCTAGCCCGATCATCTTTCTTTATTTTATAAAAACTCTAGAACAGTCGTTGATATTAGTGTGATCTTCTTCTATACCTTATTTAAAAACTAGGAGGAGCGATTTGAATTTAAGTTGGCAACACTTGCGTTTGTTTATTGGTTAATTTGGAGGCAAGTTTACACTATAAAAATTTGCCACTTACATTTATCAAGTAATTTGTGACATTTATAGGTTATGTTTTCAAAGTGTGAAATATTTATAATGGTGACTTTTGTTAATTGATTTCTTCTTTTAATATAATTATTGTAAGTTTACTTTGTGACCATCTTAGACCATATATAAAGTGTCCATAAACATTTATTTTCAATTTTATTTAAATGAAAGAAATGTATTTAAATTTGCCGCCTTGTAAATTTTCTAGTAACTTATTTGGCTGTAAGTCTGGCTTTTCAAATCACTCCTCCTAGTTTTTAAATGAAGTATAGAGAAGTAGAACCGAGGTGCCTGATAGATATGCCAATAAAATATTATCAATATTTTTTGAGTAAGCGAAGCTAACTTTTCGCTAATTTGAGTTAAGCCTTCGGGTGGTTAGTTTTGAGTAATTACTGGGAGTTTGTAGATTCCAATAAAAAAACTCAACCAACCCTTATCAGTTTTATTTTGAACTTTAGTTTTAGTAAATAAATTCAGTTACTCCAGTTTTTTTGGTCATCACCCAATCATGGTGTTTAACAGTACCTACTTATTTCTTATTATTACCCACTTGGTTTATTTTTGCTAATGTGGCGAAATTTCTATGGTATAGTTAAAGATAGATGGAAACAATTTAGTAACATTTTACTAATTTAAAACTTTATTATCACTTCTTATCTCTTAAGCCTAAGTTATGCCTATTCTGTTATTTTTATTTTTTGGATAAAACGGTTTTGATTAAAATAAAAAAAATATCAATTAAAATAATATACTTACCAAAACAAGTATAACCGCACACAAAAAAATAATAAGTAACTTCATGGTATCAACTTACAAATTGAAAATGCGATGTGTTATTGTTCTTATATACCATTTTGAGAAAAAATTACCGGTG
This sequence comes from Altica lythri, assembly GCA_964028335.1. Classification (NCBI taxonomy): domain Eukaryota; kingdom Metazoa; phylum Arthropoda; class Insecta; order Coleoptera; family Chrysomelidae; genus Altica; species Altica lythri. The sequence goes on along the minus strand of CAXIIO010000177.1, from coordinate 78,193 downwards.
TTACGCTTTTAAGTATTTTATATCCTGTTTATCTTATTTTTTTTCTAAATTGCATGGATTGTTTGCAATTATTCAAATTTAAAATTACCCCGTATTATACCCAGCAAATTAATTGATACTAATAATATCATCATGCGATATATTACACCGCAAATGATAATTAAAAAATAATTGTAGTATTGTATAAATTTATGTACTGAAACGAATACAAGATTCTTGTAAATGCATGAGTTTGAGAAAAGTTGGGTGATTAAACAGGTCATGATTATATAATTTTTACGAAAATTTGAGGTATTATATTATGTGGATTCATTTTTTGAAAACGAAGCTTTTAATTTTATGCCCGAAAAGGTGTTGTGATAGAAAATTTGATACAGAAATGAGTACCTATGGAAGTTTCTTTAGCTTGTCTTTCTCTCGTTGCTCCCTCTGTTGGATAACCGAACTTTTCTAACCTCTCAGTCGCTTCTAGACTAGAATAGGAAATCTGGGAAACCGATGGTCGTAGTTTTCTACGGCTACCGCTTTCCCAGATTTCCGATTCTAGTCTACCATCTTCGATATCATTTAAACGCTTCGCTTCCATCAGAATTCATCCAATTCCACACGTTTTTATTTTTTATTAGTTATTAAATGAAAAATTAATTTTTGATCCTTCATATATTAATTTTTATTTATTAATATTTATACATGTTTTTGATAGTTTTTTTATTATTTTCTACCAAAACCTGCTCCTGCTCCACCATTTCCTCCTGCGCCTCCTCCTAGACCTCCTCCAGCTCCTGCATCAGCTCCAAAACTAAATCCTACTTTTGCACCAGCTTCAGCTCCAGCACCAGCACTACCTGCAGCACCAGCACCACCTCCGGCACCACCACCAACGCCAGGTGCTTGGGCTTCACAGATTCCCTGATATAAAAATACGTATTATTACTATTTATAATAAATTTATTTTAAAAAATACTACAAATTGATGCGTATTTAAATGATTCAAACCGATTTTTTTAGTTGAAGTATTCTTATACAAGGTAACGCAAAAGTTGTTAAACAATATTCTTTTACACGATAATTTTTTAATATCTGAAAAAACTTGTTCCTTTATTTTATCAATATTAATGCAATAGTTATTTGTGACACAAGGACGGAAAATGACATTTTGCAAGAGCGAGTAAAGTTGTGTAGCCGAGGTGCGTAGCACCGAGGCGAAACAATACGAGCACTTGCAAAACATTTTCCGGACGTTTTTTTTTTCTAACACACACTATTTTTTGGTCCGACTAATTTTTAATATTTTCAAAAGTTCAAAAACTTTTTACTTTGTGACATACAAGATTAGATGTTTATTGACATCTAATGTACGATTAAAAGAATTAGTAATAAGGAATGATTTTCTGATAATCAATTTCAAGATACTTTATTTTTATACATACGAATACTGTGCTAATAAACAGCACAGTAAAAATTGTTATATTGGAAATATTAACAATAATATCTAATAATTTTATATAACAATAGCAGAGACAATGAACTATTTTGGTTCAATGAGCAAAAATAAAATCGAGATATGTATTTTCATAATCGAATGATAAGTAGTAGTTGTAAATTGACATAAATGTCAAATTTTATAATACAAGTTGTGAGAGAAATTAAATGTAAATTAGAATCCTGCTTACATTTAGAAAAAGTTATAGGTAAGTTTAGTATATTGTACTCTGTTTTTAATCAAATTTAATTAAAATTTGTATTATTTATTATGTATTTTTGATGACTTAAAATTTAAACTCATAGCGCCATCTCTTTAGATAATCTAAAAGCTACTTTGCCGGCCTAGGCCGGAAAATGTCATTTCCCGGACGATTTTGAAGTAATTAATAGTATTGTTTCTGGACGGAGGACCAAAAAATGTATTTCGATCGGGTGATTAATTTTGTTTATAGAGGTATTATAAAAAGAGTAGGGGAGCTGTTCTTGATTGGAAAGAGAGAGAAGATCGCGGTACCCAACTCTTTCTCTCTTTACTTGTGAAATAACTTACTACTTATTGTCACATACGATAAGAGGGCAGTTTTGCCCTAGATATTAATTTATTAGTTTATTGTTTTGTATTACATTTTACCAGGTCAAAGTCATTGCGTTAGATCTCGACACGTGTTTAAATAGTTTAATTTTTATTCTCACGTAGAATGTGAATTGGCTATAAAAGCAAGTTGTTGAGGTCGGACACGGGGAGTTCGGAGACTGAGGTTGTCTGTAAGGGTCACCCTTCGGGGTGTCCCTAAAACAGACCCTTGGGTCTGGGCCGTTGTGACTCTTGACATATTTTCGTGATTAAATGTGACATGCCACCATGTAGTTTATTTGTTAAGATTAGTTAAGATTTGTATTTAGTTATTCGTTATTCACATTTTTATCATTTATTGTTATTGCTTATTTATTCGTTAATATATTGGTTGTTTGTTTCCTGTTGTTTATCTAATCTTTCCCTTGGTTAGTTTTCTGCCTTCAGCAGGATACCCAGCCAGGGGTTAGATAACCACGACCTGGGTGGAAAGTGCCTTCAGTAAGCTACCCCTCATCCCAAAACATTATGGCACATTCCCTAATAGGCGTGACATTATATTATAAATTTACTTTTTAAAATTTTCAACTTTGTGCAAAATTTTGTTAATCGAAAAACAAGCTGTCTCTTACTGCAGATTGGTCGTTCTAGAGAGATCGATAGGTACTGTCATCTTCTTTCTCTTTCTTATTGCCGGACATTTCCATTTATGCAACAGTATGTCTTACCTACTCTATCTTTAATATCTTTACGCTTTTGGTCCATCTTTAAGATTGGATGATGAAATGGAAGAGCATTGGTAAATATAATGAATATTTAAAAAAATATATGCGATTATTAAATTATCTAAATATTGAACTTACCAAAGCTAGAGCTACTACAAACAAAACTGCAAGTGTTGATTTCATTTTGATGATTATTATTCAACTGTATACAATTCCAATTTTGGTTCTACATTTTATATCAATCGTTCCACCCCAATAAAAATCCATTTGCCAAATATTTTTTTTATAATTAATATATAATAACTCAAAGTGTAAATTATATTATCATTTTATCATTAAAAATAGATTAGCATTAACTCTAACTTTTTAATTTAACAGATTTGTTACCAAATTAAAAAATGTTATAAATTATTTATTTAGTAGGTAGAAGGTTGTATGGTGCTATCAATAAATTCAAATATAGAAATTTACAGTTGATAAAGTAAATTCGTAGTGGTAAGTAAATAAAATAATAATAATTTATTAAAGCAAAGTTTTTAAGGATATGTTAGGAAAAGTGTTCGATAGACACAAATAAGCAACTGTGTCTCTATTCTCTATCTTTGGTTGTTCTCACTTTTGAGTATTTTTTAGTTCAACCTTCTTCGCAAAGGATAACTTTAAAAGCTTCGCTTCTATCGGAATTTTTTTGAGTTCCAAACGTTTTTTTATATAGAAAAAAAGATGTATTTTTATTGCATTATAAATTAACAATTAAAATTCATAATTCAATCGAAATGGAAAATACATACAATTCTGAATTGTATCGCGAAATAAATTAGAATTGTAAATTTATGCAATTTTCCATTGTGAATTCCGTGTTGTCGGAGGGAATTTCCACATATAAATATTTTAAGGGCGTTTACAACTTACAAAAAAATTAACGATTTTTCTTAATTTTGTTTATATTGTAGTTTATAAGAACAAATACGATTTTTTCACCACGTACTTTGGCTAATATTGTAATCTCAAAGATAGTTGAGTTCCAATTTATAACTTCATAAATTTGTAGCAATACCTTCTCCAAAGAATTTAAATTTTCAAGATTTTAAATCGAATTTAGATTTCCTATTGTATAAGTAATTCTTTGGATTTACAATATGTAAAAGTGGGTCTTTGGATTTTCTATTGTATAAGTGGATATTTGGATTTTCGGCTGTATAAATGAATCGTTGAATTTTTAGTTGTATAAATGAAACTTTGGATTTCCAGTTGTTTGAGTGTATATTTGGATTTCCAGATATACATAATTGGCTCTTTGGATTTTCTGTTGTATAAGCAATCCTAGAATTTTTAGTTGTACTACTGGATCTTTGGATATTCAGTTGTTTAAGCAAGCGGATATTTGCATTTCAAGTTGTATAGGAGGATTTTTTGACCTTTAGTTAAATAAGTGACCTTTGAATTTGTATAAGTGGATTTTTGGATTTCCAGTTTGATAAGCGGATCTTTGGATTACCAGTTGTCTAAGTGGATATTTGCATTTCAAGTTTTATAGGTGGATCTTGCGATTTTTAGTTAAATAAGTTATCTTTGAATTTCCAGTGGTATTATGTGTGAGTTCAGAGCTTTGATGGCTGCTTAACTATCTGACATGATTACAATCTTACAATCTTACCCAGACTTACTGACTATTTGGCTCTAGGTCCAAAAAGCCCTGCTCCTGTTCCTTTAACTCTCTTGAAGCCCTCCGTATACCATTTTGGCTTAGCCCCAATATGGTGTCTTTGTCCCATTCAGATTTACTACCCAGTTTTGTGGTGAATTTTTTTCACAAAGTTTGGCATGTCATCGTGATATTTGGTGTAAATTATTAGTGTTATTTTAAATGTAACTAGCCAAAAGTATCACTTTGTAATGGCTCGCGAATGGTATAGTAAAAAAATATATATTTCTAAAAGTAAAATACCCAAGTAACATTTTCACCTGCGTAATGATCTGCAAATAATCTGTATATGATTATATAAAATACTGTTTTGGACGCACTTATGCAGGTAAATGATCTGCAAAACTGCTGTATATTACTTTCATTTCATGTGTAAAAGGTCGTTTGCAGAACCAGTGCAGGTCTGCCATACTCCTGTATAAAACCTATATTTGATGGATTTGAAGATGATATGCAGAAATAATTAAAATAAAATAAAAGTATACCTTAACTCTACATTTTAATTTTATTTCAGGTAATTATCAAATATGATATACAATATTATTTTATTACTTCTATTTACTAAATCTACACAACATAAACTTTTGAATTATTTAAAACCACTTTTACCATTTTTGTTTTCACCTTTCTTACCCGGGGATTCGATCCTGGTCCACCATCCATCACCTAATTGAAAGTTTGTCGTCTTACCCACTCGGCTATAACGGCACTTAATAGCTACGGTCACTATCGTCATTTAAAACTAGGTACTTTTCGCAATAAATAAATTTTTCAGTAGTCAATCATGATCAGAATTTTCCAGTTTCATTTTTATTTTTAAACTGTTATAAAAGTTTTAAGTTTTTGTTGATATTTTTTAATTTGGAATAAAACATATTCTTCTTTTTTATGTATTTTATTTTTTATTTATAAAGTTTCATGCAAAGGAAATGTATGGTGTATTGGCACAAATACGGTTTGTTCTGATGAAACAATTGATACTAATTTACACAATATATCATTAAATGAATACATATTAATTTTGTGAAACTCATATTTCTCTGTTTGAAATATAAACAAATGAGTGGACAACAAAGGAGTATCAAAAAACTCTTTAAAGTCTTTTAAAGTTGCTTCATATATAGGTACCTTTAAAATTCGCATATTCCATAGCTATAATTTCTTAAAGTACATAAACCATATAACAACTCACCCATTAGTGTTCGAGGATCGTTAGGTAAACGCGAATTATAAGTTTTGTTTAACAGTAACGGTTTTAAAGCAACCTGTGAAATGTTAAATTCAATTGCCCAATTTCTTAGAAATGACGCAAAAATATGTATGATTTTCTTTTAAATGGTATTGTTCGTCAACTTCAAGCACATCTATTTATGATAAATCCATGTCGAAATCATTGTTAGATCCTTCGCCATTTTCAACAAGTTCAATCGTTATTTCTTAATGAGGTTTTTATCGAAAATTTATGTATATCTTCGTTATATTTTCCTTCATTTCACCTTTTTATCCATATCAATTAAATATGAATAATATAATAGGAGATGGAACTGTCAAACGTAAAAAAGTAGATATATAGATATATCATCTGCTTATAATATGCTATTATTTTGCAGTAGTAGATCTATATTTTATTTATATAAAGATATCATTTGCAGAGAATTCTTACTGCAAATAGTCTGCATATAATATTCATTTTCATATTTGTCTGCTTAGAGTTTGCTATTATTCTGCAATAGTAGATCTGTATTTTATTTATATAAAGGTGTCATTTGCAGAGAATTCTTACTGCAAAATGTCTGCATATAGTCTTCATTTTCATATCTTTTATTTGAAGACATATGCAGGACACAACTGCATTTCCTTTGTCAGTAAATGTCTTATGCAGGAAATATCTGCAATTTTAAACAGTATGCAGGTGATATGAAGTACATCTTTGGGTAAAGGTAATATGATGATTATATGCAGATTACTTCTATTTCTACAGATTATCTGCAGTTGATATACAGTTATAAAAATGACTGCAGGCTCTTTGCAGTGCATTTGCAGTTAATTTATGCAGGTCTGTGTTACTTGGGTAATTCTTTAATTTTTGAAAAAAATTTATTATTTAAAATATATATATATATATATATATATATATATATATATATATATATATATATATATATATATATATGAAAAACAAAATTGATACATTTTTTTTTTGTTTTTAAGTGTATTTAAAATTTTTCATACGAATTTCTTCCTGTTTTCGAATGTGTGAATTTTGAATACTTGTAAATCTGCTATATAAAAATTTTCTATTAAATGCTAAACCTTCTGAAGTTTTTACTCTTGACAATGCAACATATATTATGTTAAACCAACGAGAATTTCTTTATCTCCAATATCAACAACAGCCTTTTCTAAGGTTAAACCTTGTGATTTGTGGATTGTATTTGCGAAAGCTAACTGTAATGGAAATAATTGTTTACGTGAACAATTAATATTTCCACTTTTCCAAAATTTTGTTATGCTTGAAATCGGAACATTACCATTATTTTCTTAGCTTGTATGAGAGTAATTTTCGAAATGAACCATTATAACCCGTGGCATTTAATCAGTTGGACCATGATTTTCTTCATAAATGATATCTTGAACGAAATCGAGAGCTCCATTGACTAATCCTATTTTTATCCATAAATTAGAGCGTAGCATAACTTTACATCCAATCGATAAAACTATGAACACTTCAAGTCCACCTGATACATCTATACATTGGCTAATTTTGCTTGAGAGCAATTGTGAATAGCTGAAATATAAGCAATTTTTTGGCGTAACTCTTTTAATTTTTGATAATTGTAATCTTTTACATCTTTATTGGTTGCAAATAACCGAATAGCATCGTTGAAAAAATTACGTTCATTTTGAGAAAAAGTTTAAATACATACTTAATTTCATTAATATTTCATAATCCTGAAGCGTGCGGCCTCTACTATGACAAAGTGATATATTTGTACGTTTATATATTATACAATAATAGACGAACCAATTACATTTTTGTATTTGATGTAGCTCACAGATGGAGCTACAATCTCCGTAAATATAAATATTATTTATTATTATTTTTATTTATAGTTTTTTTTTTTTAAATAATGATTGATAACACATCTAAACATGAATACGAAACAATTAAATATAATTTCATGTCTAGATATTTTGTAGTTTTTCTGTAAAGTGTAACACAAAAAAGTGACAATTTGACCTAATAGAGGCTCGCTTCGCTCGCCTAATAATTATTCTTTGTTTTAAATGTAGATGTATATTATTGGAAGCTATTACTCAATTGGTAGCGAAGAGGGTAAATAGAGAATTTATTAGAAACAAAAATACTTATGTGATTTTGAGAGAATTACATAAGTGGGAAAAAGATAGACGAGCAATAGCAGCTTGTGAAAATTTAGTTGATATATTACTAAGCTATAATAGGTATAATTATTCTTAGTGACTGCAAAATTAAAGAAGAAGAAATTGGTTTAGAAAATATAAAAAATGTTGAAATACCAGATGATATAAAAGAAAAATTTAAACAAATGGATTTAGAGCAATTAAATGAGGAGGAAAATGTAAATTAATGATAAAATACATAACTATACTAATAATAAAAGGAATTTCTAAATAAAAATAACTTTGTAAACGGCCTAAATTGAAGTGTTTATTTTAAATCAATTATCATTCATTTTTATAATAAATTTTTATTAGTTTCCATCTTCACCTTGCCCTCCTTGTCCTCCTCCTCCTCCTTGTCCTCCAGCTCCTCCTTGTCCTCCTTGTCCTCCACCTCCTTGTCCTCCACCTTGTCCTCCACCTTGTCCTCCTTGTCCTCCACCTTGTCCTCCACCTTGTCCTCCACCATGTCCTCCACAGTATCCTCCACCATGTCCTCCACCTCCTCCTCCACCTCCTTGGGCATTAGTTATACCCTGAAAAAGTAGATATTTTATATTAGAATTTTTCATAGAATAAACTATGGAGTTTGTAACGATTTAATAATCGGTTTTGTGTAAATTTTATTTGTAAGTGAAAAAAGTTAAATTTTTCATTAATTAATTATTTTTATTTATTTGATATTTATACTAGTTGCTTTTCCCGTCGGCCAACCTGTTAACATTTAACAATTTTACGGTAGATCTTTGAGAGTAGTTCAAAAATAGATTAAGGTGGAAGTTATTTTTTTGAATAATTGGTTCGGAAAGAAAAAATAGGTACTTAAATCAGTCTTGTGAAAAAACCTCTTCGTTGTAAAGGTTAATCCAGATTTGAGGAGGGCGTTGGAAGAGATTGTAGTTCAATATCAGATTAACAAAAAAACTATCATTTTTCTCCGAAGGCAGTATTCCGCCAGGGTAAAGGAGCTCCCAATATTCAGAAGGAATGACCACCCAGGGAAGCAAGTTAGCAGATTGTAGAGCCCATTCAGTCTCACCTCTAAGAGATTACTTTTTTTAATTACTTATAGCGAATTAACTTTGGTTGAATGGTTGTTTAATTTTATCTTTTTTTTTATTAAGGATGCCCTCGTAGGTATAGACCTAAATACAAATGTACCGAGAACATTTATTGGGACAGAAGAGACAATTTATTAATTTCGGATTTAAAGGCCTGCAAGTTGGGACGAGTGGGGAAGACGTGGGAAGGTAAGGAGTTCGACAATCTGGAGAAGCTGGGGATGCAGGAACGATCGAATCGATCCGTTCTCGATGTCGGACATTGAACAGTATAAGGGTGCATGGAGTTGGCACGTCCCGTTGCTCTGTAGGAGTACCTACTTATTTCTTATTATTACCCACTTGGTTTATTTTTGTTAATGTGACCATTTCTATGGCATAGTTAAAGTTAGATGGGAACCATTTAGTGATACTTTACTAATTTATGTCTCTTAATTAATTTAAACTTTATTATCACTTCTTATCTCTTAAGCCTATTCTCCTATTTTTATTTTTTGGATAAAGCAGTTTTGATGAAAATAAAAAATTTCCATTAAAATAATAAGTAGGTATACTCACCAAAACAAGTATAACTGCACACAAAAAAGTAATAAGTAACTTCATGGTATCAATTCACAAATTGAAAATGCGATGTGTTGTTGTTCTTATATACCATTTTGAGAAAAATTTCCGCTGTTACGCTTTAAAGTACCTATTTTATATCCTGTTTCTCTTACTATTTTCTAAATTAGATTGTTTGCAATTATTTAAATTTAATATCATCATGTGATAAAAAAATAATTGTAGTATTGTGTAAATTTATGTACTGAAACGAATACAAGATTCTTGTAAATGCAAGAGTTTGAAAAAAGTTGGGTGATTAAACAGGTCTCATTATATAATTTTTACGAAGTTGTTTAAAAGAAAATTTGAGGTATTCATTTTTTAAAAGGAAGCTTTTAATCTTATGCCCGAAAAGGTTTTGTGACAGAAAATTTGATACAGAAATGAGTAATGGAAGTTTCTTTGGCTTTCTTTCTCTCGTTGCTCTTACTGTTGGATAACCGAACTTTTCCTACCTCTCAGTTGCTTCTAGACAAGATAAGGAAATCTGGGAAATCGATGGTCGTAGTTTTCTTCGGCTACCGCTTTCCCAGATTTCTAGTCTACCATCTTTGATATCATTTAAACGATTCGCTTCCATCAGAATTCACCCAATTCCACACGTTCTTTTTTATTTTTTATTAGTTATTAAATGAAAAATTAATTTTTGATCCTTCATATATTAATATTTATTTATTAATATTTGTGCATGGTTTTGATAGTTTTCTTGATTATTTTCTACCAAAACCTGCTCCTGCTCCATCATTTCCTCCTGCATCTGCTCCTGCACCTCCTCCTAGACCGCCCCCAAATCCTGCATCAGCTCCAAAACTAAATCCTACTTTTGCACTAGCTTCAGCACCAGCACCACCTCCAGCATTAGCACCACCTCCAACACCAGCGCCAGGTGCTTGGGCTTCACAAATTCCCTGATATAGAAATAGATATTATTACTATTTATAATAAATTTATTTTAAAAAATACCACAATTTTATGCGTATTTAAACGAGTCAAACCCATTTTTTTAATTGAAGTATTCTTATACAAGGTGATGCAAAAGTTGTTACACGATATTCTTTGACTATAATTTTTTTAATATCTGAAAAACTTAGTTTTGCTTTTGTGTTGTATTTATTTGATGTTTATTATTTTTATTTTATCAATATTAATGCAAAACTTACATATTTCGATAGGGTAATTACTTTTGTTCATAGCGTTATTATAAAAAGAGTAGGGGAGCTGTTAACCGAACTTTTCCTACCTCTCAGTCGTTTCTAGAATAGAATAGGAAATCTGGGAAATCGATGGTCGTAGTTTTCTTCGGCTACCGTTTTCCCAGATTTCCGATTCTAGTCTACCATTTTCGATATCATTTAAACGCTTCGCTTCTATCAGAATTCACCCAATTCCACACGTTTTTAACTTCCCGCTAAAAAAAAATTAAATTTTTTTTTAAAATCGGGAAGTTATTGGTTTCACCCCGTTTTTCGAAAATCGAGTTTTCATCGGATCTCAACGTTTTCAGGTCTTAGGAACCTCCCCTGACTATTTTTACGAGGGTGTCTGTATGTCTGTATGTACGTGTGGATGTGTGTGTGTGTGTGTGGATGTATGTAAACCTCTTATAACTTTTGAACGGCTTGACCGATCGGAATGAAATAAAAAGCATTCCAAAGAATTCCATCTAACTTAGATTCCCTGTAAGTTTAAACCGATTCAAGCCGGTAGATTTCGAGAAATTTCAAAATAACCGAAAAAAACAATTGGTAAAAATGATGTTTTTTGGGCATATCTTTTTGGCTATTGCATCGATCAATTTCATAACCTAATCAGCTCTTAAGCTTAAAAAGCCACGTCGAATGCCGTTTTGCAAATTAAAATCGGTTGATTCGTTCGTGAGATATCGTTGTCGAAAATTTTCAAAAAAAAGTGTTTTTTTTTTCAATAACTTAGAGATTTTTTGACTAACCGATTTTGCACTCCCGGTAACGTTTTTAGGTCTCAAAAAACTGCGTCGAGTGCCATCTTGAACATCAAAATCGAATAAGGCGTTAAAAAGTCAAAAACGTCAAAATACGTCACGTTACTATAGCTTTGCGGTTAAAACTAGCGGGAAGTTGCAAGGATGGCCTTTAATGTCAACCTCTTTTCGAATTTTTTTATTTTTTATTAGTTATTAAATGAAAAATTCTTTTTTGATCCTTCATATATTAATATTTATACATTTTTTGATAGTTTTCTTGATTATTTTCTACCAAAACCTGCTCCTGCTCCACCATTTCCTCCTGCGCCTCCTCCTAGACCTCCTCCAGCTCCTGCATCAGCTCCAAAACTAAATCCTACTTTTGCACCAGCTTCACCTCCAGCACCAGCACCACCTCCAGCATTAGCACCAGCTCCAGCACCACCACCAACGCCAGGTGCTTGGGCTTCACAGATTCGCTGATATAAAAATAAATATTATTACTATTTATAATAAATTAATTTTAAAAAATACCACAAATTGATGCGTATTTAAATGATTCAAACCGATTTTTTTAGTGGAAGTATTCTTATACAAGGTGACGCAAAAGTTGTTACACGATATTATTCTTTTACACGATAATTATTTTAATATCTGAAAAACTTTTTTTTCTACGGTTGTTATACAAAAATGACATTTATATACAATAATTTATAAAGGAAAGGGGTACGTTGTATTTGCCTAAAAAGAAATATCTCATTTCCTTATCTGATAAAACAAAGTGATCATTCCTTTATTGATGCGTCAAATCAAGTATACTGGTGCCTGTGCTGTTGCTATTGATGATCTGTATTGTTGACAGTGACAGATATTTAATAATCGCATAGTGTTCATACTTATAATTAAATTATTTTATTTTAATACTTAGAAAATGTTTAGTATAAGTGATGAAAGTGACACAGAATTAACTCCTCCAGATATAAGAGAGGCGGCAAACGAAGCTTGCCAAAATTTAATTCCCGAAATATCAAAAAATAAATATCGGAATGCTTATGAAAGCTTTGTGGATTGGCAAAAGAAAAAAGGCACAAATTCCATCTCAGAAAGTGTAGTTTTAGCCTATTTTTCTGAAATATCGATTAAATTTAAGGCCTCAACGTTATGGTCTCAATATTCTATGTTGAGAACCATGATTAATATTGAAAAAAATGTTAATATCGCTAAATATTTAAAATTGAAAGCTTTCATTAAAAGAAAATCAGATGGATTTAAATCAAAGAAATCAAAGATTTTCAGCTCCGAAGATATTAATAAATTTATTAATAATGCCCCCGATGAACTTTATCTTCTTGATAAGGTAGATATTTGTTTCTAATTTTCTAGATTATTTATTATTAAATAATTTTTTTAGGTTATTTTGATTATGGGAATTATGGGTGCCTGTAGACGCGATGAATTATATAAAATGACAATTTCAGATTTTGAGGATTTAAATTCTGCTGTTCTGGTTAAGATACCAAATTCAAAAAATAAATTAACCCGAAAATTCACTATAACCGGTTCTTTTTATAATATTTTTAAAAAATATGTTGATCTGCGTCCCAGAAATATTGAACAAAATTTTTTTTTTATAAATTTTCAAAAAGGTAAGTGTACCATACAAAGAGTTGGAATAAATAAAATAGCTTATGCGGGAAAAAGAATTGCCTCCTTTTTAAAGCTTCCCAATCCGGAATTATATACAGGCCACTGCTTTCGCAGATCATCAGCAACTATTTTGATAGATGCTGGCGAAGATATCACTTCTTTAAAGAGACATGGCGGCTGGAAGTTAACCATGGTAGCTGAAAGCTACATTGACGATTCGATGGCTAACAAATTTAATATTGCTAATAAAATAGCGTCATCTATAAATGGCAATGAAAGTTTACCTTCTACTTCTGCCGAAATTACTAATAATGGTAAAAAGATTGAAAAACAGACAATTGAAATTTCAGATGCCGCACAGATTCAATTTAATAACTGCAGCTTGATAACTGTAAATATTGTAAATAATAAAAATAGTTAATTTTACTAATTATTACCTATACTTTGTGTTGTTTTGTTATGCATTAAAGATCATTGAATAAATATATAATTTCATTTTTATTTTCTGTAACCGTAGAAAAAGTATAGTGTTTGACTCGCAAGGAATGACTCATTTCCCACTCGTACGATTTGCAGCATTCGCCTGCGCCTCATGCTGCAAACTTCGTACTCGTGGGAAATGAGTACCATTCCTTGCTCATAAAACAATATACTATTCTTTATTTTATCAATATTAATGCAAAACTGACATATTTCGATAGGGTGATTGTTTTGTTTATAGATGTATTATAAAAAGAGTAGGGGAGCTGTTCTTGATTGGAAAGAGAGAGAAGATCGCGGTACCCAACTCTTTCTCTCTTTACTTGTGAAATAACGTGCTATTTATATTATAAATTTACTTTTTAAAATTTTCAACTTTGTGCAAAATTTTGTTAATCGAAAAACAAGATGTCTCTTACTGCAGATTGGTCGTTATAGAGAGATCGATAGGTACTGTCATCTTCTTTCTCTTTCTTATTGTCGGACTTTTCCACTTATGCAACCGTATGTCTTACCTACTCTATCTTTAATATCGTTACGCTTTTGGTCCACCTTTAATATTTAATATAATAAATATTAAAAAAAAATATGCGATTATTAAATTATCTAAATATGGAACTTACCAAAGCTAGAGCTACTACAAATAAAACTGCAAGTGTTGATTTCATTTTGAGGATTATTCTTCAAATGTATACAATTCCAATATTGGTTCTACATTTTATATCAATCGTTCCACCCCAATAAAAATCCATTTGCCAAATATTTTTTTTATAATTAATATATAATAACTCAAAGTGTAAATTATATTATCATTTTATCATTAAAAATAGATTAGCATTAACTCTAACTTTTTAATTTAACAGATTTGTTACCAAATTAAAAAATTGTTATAATTTATTTATTTAGTACCTACCTAGGTAGAAGGTTGTGGTGCTATCAATAAATTCAAATATAGAAATTTATAGTCGATAAAGTTAACTCGTAGTGGTAAGTAAAATAATATTTTTTTAAAGCCAAGTTTTTAAGGATATGTTAGGAAAAGTGTTCTCTATCTTTCGTTGTTCTCACTTTTGAGTATTTTTTAGTTCAACCTTCTTCGCAAAGGATATATCATTAAAAGCTTCGCTTCTATCGGAATTTACTTGAGTTCCAAACGTTTTTTTATATAGATAAAAAGATGTATTTTTATTATTTATAAATTAACAATTAAAATTCATAATACAATCGAAATGGAAAATACATACAATTCTGAATTGTATCGCGAAATAAATTAGAATTGTAAATTTATGCACCTATCAATTGTGAATTCCGTGTTGTCGGAGGGAATTTCCACATATAAATATTTTAGGGCGTTTACAACTTACAAAAAAATTTACGATTTTTCTTAATTTTGTTTATATTGTAGTTTATAAGAAAAAATAAGATTTTTTCACCACGTACTTTGGCTAATATTGTAGTTTCAAAGATAGTTGAGTTCCAATTTATGACTTCATAAATTTGTAGCAATACTTACTCCAGCTTCGAACTTGGATTTCCTACTGTATAAGTAAATGTTTGGATTTCCAATTGTATTGGATTCGCAGCTATATGTACAAGTGGGTCTTTGGATTTTTTGTTGTATAATTGGATCTTTGGATTTTCGGCTGTAGGTATAAATGAATCGTTGATTTTTTAGTTATATAAGAGGATTTGAAGTTCCGATTTTATAAGACGATCTTTTAAATACTAGGACTTATATAAGTAATCCTAGAATTTTCAGTTGTACTACTGGATCTTTGGATTTTCAGTTGTTTAAGCGGATATTTGCATTACAAGATGTGTAACAGGATCTTTTGATCTTAAGTTAAATAAGTGATCTTTGAATTTTCTGTTGTTTATGTGGACCTTTGGATTTCCATTTGGATAAGAGGATCTTTGGATTTCCAGTTGTCTAAGTGGATATTTGGATTTGCAGATATACCTACCTATGTAGAAGTGGATCTTTGGATTTTCCATTGTATAAGTGGATCTTTGGATTTTCGGCTGTATAAATGAATCGTTGAATTTTTAGTTGTATAAGAGGATCTTTGATATTCCGATTGTATACCTAAGGAGATCTTTGAAATACTAGTGAATCGTTGGATTGCAAGATATACATAATTGGCTCTTTGGATTTCCAGTTATATAGATGAATCTTTGGATTCCCAGTTGTATAAGAGTATATTTGGATTTCAAGATATACATAATTGGATCTTTGGATTTCCAGTTGTATAAGTGGACCTTTTATTTCCAGATCTAGTGGATATTTGTATTTAGATTCGTGAAGATGGATCTTTAGTTAATAGGTAGTCTTTGAATTTCCAATTGTACAAATTGTACAGCGAGACTCGAACTCGCAGCCTTCAGCTCTACGCGGTGACGCTCTAACAACTAACCTATAGGTGCCTAGCCATCAAATCGCTGGGTGCGACATTTTTTTAATTTCTCCTTAATGTCGTTTAATATATTCTTGTTTGTATACTTTCTGAAAAATTTTCAAAAAATCCCATAACAGATATCTCAAATAATCGTTTACTAAAGAATCCATGGTTCCGGTCTCCTAACAAAATAAAAGCATAATACAGGACACTAAAGAAAAATGACTTTAGAAAGTAAGATTCAATTTTCAAAATGCCCAAAGCAACCTTGTCTAATCTTTGACCTGCAGAATAGTATAAAAAATCTACGCTTAAAAAGGCGAAATTTTGATCAAATATCTTTAGCATATTAAATTAATTTTAAGGCGTTGACTGACAGAGGGAGCCACTAGTTCTAAAAAAATAAAATTTGAAATATATATGCTAAATTTTAAATTATTCAGCTATTAATTCAACGTTAGATCGGTACTACAAAAGAACTAAAGATTAATATAGAAAATATTTCACATATTAATTGAATTGCACGGCGTTGAATAACAGATGGAGTTACTGGTGCTAAAAACTAATTCAATAAATTGAATTATAGATTTTTGCTCTATTAATCAAACCTTATCTGATAACGATCTTTAAATTACAATGTTGTACTACTGGATCTTTGGATATTCAGTTGTTTAAGCAAGTGGATACTTGCATTTCAAGTTGTATAGAAGGATTTTTTGATCTTTAGTTAAATAAGTGACCTTTGAATTTGTATAAGTGGACCTTTGGATTTCCAGTTGGATAAGCGGATCTTTGGAGTACCAGTTGTCTAAGTGGATATTTGCATTTCAAGTTTTATAGGTGGATCCAGTACTTGGATTTTTCCCTATTCACTTCTTTCCTTAGTTTTTCTAAGACTGTACTATTGCTGATTCCACAAAAAGGTTCTGATTCCAAGTATGGGGTTTCAGCTCCTTTTTTTGCCAAGTTATCTGCTGTTTCGTTTCCTTCTCTTCCTATGTGTCCTAGAACCCATAGGAGGGTAATAGTGTTATTTTGTCCTAGTTTATTTAGTTTGCCTAAGGATTCCCAGACCATCTTTAAACTGATTTTGTGTGAGTTCAGAGCTTTGATGGCTGCTTAACTATCTGACATGATTACAATCTTGCAATGATCCTGATTTCCGCTTGAAAAATACTTGGGTATGCACCCAGACTTACTGACCATTTGGCTCTAGGTCCAAAAAGCCTTGCTCCTATTCCTTCAACTCTCTTGGAGCCCTCCGTATACCATTTTGGCTTAGCCCCAATATGGTGTCTTTGTCCCATTCAGATTTACTACTCAGTTTTGTGGTGAATTTTTTTCACAAAGTTTGGCATGTCATCTTGGGGTGATATTTGGTGTAAATTATTAGTGTTATTTTAAATGTAATAATTATTCTTTGTTTTAAATGTAGATGTATATTATTGGAAGCTACTACTCAATTGGTAGCGAAAAAGGTAAATAGAAAATTTATTAGAAATAAAAATACTTATGTGATTTTGGGAGAATTACATAAGTGGGAAAAAGATAGATGAGCAGCAGCTTGTGAAAATTTAGTTGATATATTAATAAGCTATAATAGGTATAATTACTCTAAGTGACTGCAAAATTAAAGGTCTTTTTTTATACCATTATAGAACAGAAGAAGAAATTGGTTTAGAAAATATAAAAAATGTTGAAATACCAGATGATATAAAAGAAATATTTAAACAAATGGATTTAGAGCAATTAAATGAGGAGGAAAATGTAAATTATTGATAAAATACATAACTATACTAATAATAAAAGGAATTTTTAAATAAAAATAACTTTGTAAACGGCCTAAATTGAAGTGTTTATTTTAAATCAATTATCATTCATTTTTATAATAAATTTTTATTAGTTTCCATCTTCACCTTGCCCTCCTTGTCCTCCTCCTCCTCCTTGTCCTCCCGCTCCTCCTCCCCCTCCTTGTCCTCCACCTCCTTGTCCTCCACCTTGTCCTCCACCTTGTCCTCCACCTTGTCCTCCACCTTGTCCTCCACCTCGTCCTCCACCATGTCCTCCACAGTATCCTCCACCATGCCCTCCACCTCCTCCTCCACCTCCTTGGACATTAGTCAGACCCTGAAAAAGTAGATATTTTATATTAGAGTTTTTCATAGAATACACTATGGAGTTTGTAACGATTTAATAATCGTTTTGTGTAAATTTTATTTGTAAGTGAAAAAAAGTTAAATTTTTCATTAATTAGCCTTTGAATACCTTCAAAATTTGAAAATTCCAAGACATTATGGATATAAAGATGGTTATGTAGTACATCTTCACATATTTTGTGACGCAAGTTTAAGTTATTTTACCTTTAATAAGGAAGAGGAAGTAATTGGTACAATTTTGATAATGTCTAGGACTCAGGTAACCCCTTTAAAACCTATAGGTAACTATTCCACGCGCAGAACTTCAGGCCGCAGTTATGGCAAGTAGGTTGAAAGTAAGTATTTTAAAGGGACATTCTTTGCCAGTCACTAGGACATTTCTATGGACAGACTCTAAAACTGTTCTTTCTTGGATAAAATCTGATGCACGTAAATTTAAAACTTTTGTTTCAAACAGAGTTGCAGAAATCCAAGAAAAGACTAACATTCACGACTGGAGATGGATTTCCACAAAATTAAATGTAGCTGATGAAGCAACTAGGGACCAGGGTGAAATAAATCTAACTGCAAGTAGCAGATGGTTTAATGGTCCTAGTTTTCTTGGTGATGGTATGGAAAATTGGCCTAAAGAAACGAATATAGATGTTCCCAATGATAATGTTGAGGTAAAAGTAGAAACTATATTACTTATAAAATCCAAGGATTTAAATGTTTTACCAAATTCCTCAAGATTTTCAAACTGGATGAGGCTTATTAGAAGTAGGTACAGCTTATATGTTAAAATTTATAAGTATTGTTATAGAAGATAAAATAATTACTTTGCTGAGAAAAAAAGAGGATTTTAAATTATATATTAACAAAATTATGAGCAGGAAGAACAAAATTTCAAGAGAGTTGTCAGTGAAGGATTTGAAAGAAGCTGAAAATATGTGGTGTAGAAAAATTCAAGAAGATTGCTTCAAGGAGGAAATCCATACACTAAAATTAGGTAAAATTTTGTTAAAGGATAGTAGATTATATCAGTTATCTCCTTATTTAGACAATGGTGTAATAAAATTATCAGGCCGTATAGATAAATCACCAATTCTCAACACTGATATAAAAAGACCGATTATTTTAGATTCACGACATTTAGTCACTAAATTATTAATCGATTATTTTCACAGAAAGACAGGACATGGAGGAACAGGGATTGTTTTAAATGAATTACGCCAAAGATATTGGATTCTACAAGCAAGAAAGACTGTTACAACCATATGTAAACAGTGCATGTTTTGTAGAAAAAGAAGATGTAAGCCAAAGGTGCCAGAGATGTGACAATTACCAATATATCGTGTGGATATGCCAAAAAGGGTTTTTACTTTTGTTGGTATTGACTATTTTGGGCCCCTTATGGTAGGAATTGGACGCAGAACTGAAAAAAGGTATGGTGTACTTTTTACCTGCCTTTCAGTACGTGCAGTACACTTGGAATTAGCGGATAGTTTAAGTACCGATTCTGCTATTCTCGCCCTAAGAAGATTTATAGCTAGAAGAGGTCAACCTAAATTAATAGTAAGTGATAATGGCACGAGTTTAAGAGGAGCAGCTAGAGAACTACAAGAAGCTATTAAGGACATTGATGAGAAGCTAGTTACCGAATTTTGTTTAGGACAAGAGATAGAATGGAGATTTCTGCCTCCAGCAAGTCCAGCCATGGCTGGAGCCTGGAAAATAATGGTAAGGACAGTTAAAACAACTTTGAATGTCATAATGAAAAAAAGAACGCCTATACCAGAAGTACTTCTCACTTTGTTACATGAAGTCGAACATATTGTAAACAGCAGACGTCTGACATATGTTTCGTCTGATGAGGAAGACCCTGAGAGTGTTACTCCCAATCACTTCATTCTTGGGACATCCAGTATAGCAAAGTCGCCTGGTGTATTTGAAGAAAAAACTTGGAATTCAAAGAAAGAATGGAAATTGTCTCAAATATTGGCTGAAAAGTTCTGGAACAGATGGGTAAAAGAATACGTTCCTACTTTAGCTAAAAGAAGCAAATGGTTTGAAAATAGTGCCAATTTGCAAGTAGGGGACATGGTGATACTGATGGACAACCAATTGCCACGAAACAGCTGGCCACTGGGAAAAATGGTCGCCACCTTTCCAGGGAAAGACGATAAAGTTTGAGTGGTTGACGTAAAGACGAAGCATGGAGTTTACAGAAGACCAACTTCAAAAATATGTAGGCTGGACTTACTAGAAATGAGTTAGTCGTGAAGATTTCACCAGGGGGGAGAAATGTTGGATTTTACTTTTACATGTTTTATTAAATTTTCTATTTTAGCAGTTTTATGTACTCTTGTAATGAACGACCCTGTATTAAAAAATGTTGCTAGGATAATTTTGTTGTTGTCAATTGATATATATGTTTGATTAATAGAATTTTACAAAAAGTCACAAGTTGCAATCATTTTGTCTTGAATTATATTTTTATAGAGAGATTTTGCTGATCCTTCAGCCGGATCTTATATATCATACTTTATAGGTAAGCAAGACATAACAATACCTATTTTATCCCTTAGGGGTGGCGTTTATCAAAATTCTTTCTTAGAGGATGCCTAAGTCATAGTAGCTATATGCATGTAAAATCTCAGCCGGATCGGTTTAAAACTGACACAGTTTCATACCAACTTTCATCCCCTATTTTATCCCCTTATGGGTGGAATTTATCAAAATCCTTTCTTAAGGGATGCCTACGTCATAGTAGCTACATTCATGCAAAATCTCAGCCCGATCGGTTTAAAATTGACAAAGTTTCATACAAACTTTCATTCCCTTTTTTATCCCCTTATGGGTGGAAATTATTAAAATTCTTTCTTAAGGGATGCCTACGTCATAGTAGCTATATTCATGCCAAATCTCAGCCCGATCGGTTTAAAATTGATAAAGTTTCATACAAACTTTCATCCCCTATTTTATCCCCTTGGAGATGGAATTAATCAAAATCCTTTCTTAAGGGATGCCTACGTTTTAGTTACTATCTGCATGCAAAATCTTAGCCCGATTGGTTTAAAATTGACAGAGTTTCATAAAAACTTTCATCCCCTATTTTATCCCCTTAGGGGTGGAATTAATCAAAATCCTTTTTTAGGGGATGCCTTCGTCATAGTAACATGCAAAGTTTTAGCCCGAACGGTTTAAAATTGACAAAGTTTCATACAAACTTTCATCCCCTATTTTATGCCCTTGGGGTGGAATTAATCAAAATCATTTCTTAGCGGATGCCTACGTCATAACATCTACCTGCATGCCAAATTTCAGCCCCATCCGTAAAGCGGTTTGAGCTGTGCGTTGATAGATCATACAAACTTTCATCCCCTATTTTATCCCGTTGGGGGTGGAATTAATCAAAATCCTTTCTTAGCGCATGCCTACGTTATAACATCTACCTGCAAGCCAAATTTCAGCCCCATCCGTCCAGCGGTTTAAGCTGTGCGTTGATAGATCATATAAGCTTTCATCCCCTATTTTATCCCGTTGGGGGTGGAATTAATCAAAATCCTTTCATTCAGTCACCTTTGAGTTTTATATATATAGATTCAGTTACTCCAGTTTTGTTGTTCATCACCCAATCAAGGTGTTTAAGAGTACTTATTTCTTATTATTACCCACTTAGTTTATTTTTGTTAATGTGACCATTTCTATGGTATAGTTTATCCAAAACCACTTGAATAGGCGTGGTCAACGCTCTTTTCGAATTTTCAAGAATTCTCTTCATGGGCGTACAGGTGTGAGTCGGGAAGTTAAATCAACATTAAATAGATATTTTACTAGGTTCGTTCATAGCTTTACAGACGTGACTTACTGAGCAGTGGAGAGGATTCTTAAAACATGAATGTCTTTTGAGTTTCCCCTGGCAAAATCGTAAAAATAATTCCTATCCAAGTGGGTCTAGTTATACTATATAGTTAAAGATAGATGGGAACCATTTAGTGATACTTTACTAATTTATATCTCTTAATTAATTTAAACTTTATTATCACTTCTTATCTCTTAAGCCTATTCTCCTATTTTTATTTTTTGGATAAAGCAGTTTTGATAAAAATAAAAAATTTCAATTAAAATAATAGGTACCTATACTCACCAAAACAAGTATAACCGCACACAAAAAAATAATAAGTAACTTCATGGTATCAATTCACAAATTGAAAATGCGATGTGTTGTTGTTCTTATATACCATTTTGAGGAAAATTTCCAGTGTTACGCTTTAAAGTACCTATTTTATATCCTGTTTATTTTATTATTTTCTAAATGAGATTGTTTGCAATTATTCAAATTTAATATCATCATGTGATAAAAAAGATAAAAAAATAATTGTAGTATTGTGTAAATTTATGTACTGAAACGAATACAAGATTCTTGTAAATGCAAGAGTTTGAAAAAAGTTGGGTGATTAAACAGGTCTCATTATATAATTAATAAATAATTAATAAATTTGAGGTATTCATTTTTTTAAAAGGAAGCTTTTAATCTTATGCCCGAAAAGGTTTTGTGACAGAAAATTTGATACAGAAATGAGTAATGAAAGTTTCTTTGGCTTGTCTTTCTCTAGTTGCTCCCACTGTTGGATAACCGAACTTTTCCTACCTCTCAGTCGTTTCTAGAATAGAATAGGAAATCTGGGAAATCGATGGTCGTAGTTTTCTTCGGCTACCGTTTTCCCAGATTTCCGATTCTAGTCTAACATTTTCGATATCATTTAAACGCTTCGCTTCTATCAGAATTCACCCAATTCCACACGTTTTAAATGAAAAATTCTTTTTTGATCCTTCATATATTAATATTTATACATTTTTTGATAGTTTTCTTGATTATTTTCTACCAAAACCTGCTCCTGCTCCACCATTTCCTCCTGCGCCTCCTCCTAGACCTCCTCCAGCTCCTGTATCAGCTCCAAAACTAAATCCTACTTTTGCACCAGCTTCACCTCCAGCACCAGCACCACCTCCAGCATTAGCACCAGCTCCAGCACCACCACCAACGCCAGGTGCTTGGGCTTCAGAGATTCCCTGATATAAAAATAAATATTATTACTATTTATAATAAATTAATTTTAAAAAATACCACAAATTGATGCCTATTTAAATGATTCAAACCGATTTTTTTAGTGGAAGAATTCTTATACAAGGTGACGCAAAAGTTGTTACACGATATTCTTTTACACGATAATTTTTTTAATATCTAAAAAACTTTTTTCTTTATTTTATCACTATTAATGCAAAACTGACATATTTCGATAGGGTGATTGTTTTGTTTATAGATGTATTATAAAAAGAGTAGGGGAGCTGTTCTTGATTGGAAAGAGAGAGAAGATCGCGGTACCCAACTCTTTCTCTCTTTACTTGTGAAATAACGTACTATTTATATTATAAATTTACTTTTAAAAATTTTCAACTTTGTGCAAAATTTTGTTAATCGAAAAACAAGCTGTCTCTTACTGCAGATTGGTCGTTCTAGAGAGATCGATAGGTACTGTCATCTTCTTTCTCTTTCTTATTGCCGGATGTGTTTTTTTTTTATTAAGGATGTCCTCGTAGGTATAGACCTAAATACAAATGTACCGAGAACATCTATTGGGGCAGAAGAGGTAATTTATTAATTTAGGATTTAAAGGCCTGCAAGTTAGGACGAGTGGGGAAGACGTGGGGGGGTAAGGAGTTCCACAATCTGGAGACCCTGGGGATGAAGGAACGATCGAATCGATCCATTCTCAATGTCTGGCACTGAACAAAGGGTGCATGGCGTTGGCACGTCGCGTTGCTCTGGCTGGTCTGGCAAGTAGAGGCATTATAGAGCGAGCGGAGTTCTTCTGAGCAAAATCCGTTTATGTATCGGTAAAACAAGGAAAGATCAGCCACTGATTTTCGGTGGGATAATGGGGCTAGGTTTTTGGTGATACATCTTACCTATACTCTATTTTTAATATCGTTACGCTTTTGGTACACCTTTAAGATTGGATGAGGAAATGGAAGAGCATAGGTAAATATAATGAATATTTAAAAAAATATATGCGAATATTAAATTATTTAAATATTGAACTTACCAAAGCTAGAGCTACTACAAATAAAACTGCAAGTGTTGATTTCATTTTGAGGATTATTCTTCAACTGTATACAATTCCAATTTTGGTTCTACATTTTATATCAATCGTTCCACCCCAATAAAAATCCATTTGCCAAATATTTTTTTTATAATTAATATATAATAACTCAAAGTGTAAATTATATTATCATTTTATCATTAAAAATAGATTAGCATTAACTCTAACTTTTTTATTTAACAGATTTGTTACCAAATTAAAAAATTGTTATAAATTATTTATTTAGTAGGCAGAAGGTTGTATGGTGCTATCAATAAATTCAAATATAGAAATTTGCAGTTGATAAAGTAAATTCGTAGTGGTAAGTAAAAAAAAAAATAATAATTTATTAAAGCGAAGTTTTTAAGGATATGTTAGTGTTAGGAAAAGTGTTCGATAGACACAAATAAGTCTCTCTATTCTCTATCTCTCGTTGTTCTTACTTTTGAGTATTTTTAACCGACTTCAAAAAAGGAGAAGGTTATCAATTCGACCATATATTTCTTTTTTATTTTTTTTATGGATGTTACCAAATATCTCCGGTATTTATAGTGTAAAAGATATTCCAGGAAATACCACAAAAATCAACAGAATGAGCTCGGCAATTAAGTTATTATGTAAATAATAATGTATAACATAAAAACATAATAATTGGCGCGTTACTGTCCCACTATAACCGATTTAAAACAGAGGGGGTTCTTAATTCGATCATAGTATTTTTACCGAATATCTCTGGTATTTATAATCCGTTTAAAAAAAAACGTTTTACATTCAAAAGAATAGAGTGTTCGTGTGATCCCTTAGAAATTTTATTAAGGTCTGGTCATCAATGTGGAAGATACTTCAAGAAAGACCACAAAAAACAGTACAAAGAGCTCTGTAGTTAAGTTAATATGTTAATAATGATGTATAACATACAAACATAATAATTAGCCCGTTACTGTCCCACTCTTAAGCCAAAGACCTCTTCTCACAAGGTGAAGAAATGAGCATTTCATCAATTCTCTTGCACAGTGCGTGTTGGTGATTTCAGACAATTAAGTCCACGTTTTTTTATTTATTTATTTATAAGAATACACATTTAAAGGATTCTTTAATAAATAAAAAAATAGTTTAGGTATACCATTTAATATTAATTTACAAATTAATACTAGATATTAGTAATTTTAAGTAATATTGTTAGAATATACATATTTGGTTATATAATCATTTTCTTTTTCCTATTAATGGAATTTTTTGTCCTGGTAATAATTCTCCACGGTGTCCTTGAGCCAATGTGTTTTGCTTATTTACTACATAGTTAGGTAGCTGAGGTTCATCATTTCTTGAATTTTCTCTTTGTCTGTCAGCAGTGACAATATCGGTAATCTGTAAGAAAAATTAAACACAAATAAGTATAGAAACATTATTAGATATGTTGTAATTATTTATAATTGCAAGTAAAATAACAAAAAGATAAAAAAAATATTTATTTGTCTAGCGATTAAGATTGTTTTTTCTAGAACTGTGACAAAAAGAGGTCATTTTGTAATAAAATACGTTCAGCGAAAACGTGATTTTCGTCACTAGTGGGAGAAATTTCCATAACGTTTACTTTTATCACTAGTGATGAAAGTTATACTTAAAAACCATTTATATCTAGTTGTCTGCTTTCATTAGTTAGACGTTTCTTGTTAATTGTTTAGACTGGATCAGGATTTTAATAATAATAATTTGAAATAAAATATCATTTCTTTAGTATATCATTAAGATATAAAGCGGATTGTAGAAAAAGTATAGTGTTTCACGCCTCGATAATAGTTTTTGAAGCTCATGAACATTACCAGCCCCGGCTTCTCGCTTCAAAAAATGTTACTTTCGTCACTGGTAAAACAATCCACTATTAAAATCAAATATACAGTATAGTTTAACAATATTAATGTAAAAAGACAACCACGCCCTCTAACCCCAACAAAGGAACCGACTTTCGAATCTAGGTTGCCAGATATATTTTCGTTTATATATTTTGAAAATGTTCTCTCTACTTTACTATTCAATTGTTGGTCAATGATTCTTAGAAAGATAATATGAAAATAATCTTAAAAAATATATACTTAAATTAATTAACTAGGTTCTTCATATTTAAACAGTTTTTACTTCTAATGATATCCATTTTGTATATATTACTTATACTTAAAGACATTTTTGAGTAAAGGCAACATTGTGTATATAGTTTGCCATTTCAGAGTTCGTTCGCACCGTTTTGATATTAATGTAAATTAATGCCGACGGCTCTTACTAAGCGCGGTGGTACATCAAACGAAACATCAAAGAGGAAAATTGCGTGAGTTAAATACTGCGCATAGTCTTGTTCCCCATTACAGTAAACAGTAGCGTTAGTGATTTTTATTGATTTTTTATATTAGATATATATTACGGTGGGCTTGATAGTACTTAATATAGTAAGAATTTCTCGTTTAAATATATAAGATAATAACTGCGCCACCTTACGGTGGCGTTATATTATTTGATTTAGAAAAGTATTTTTTGACTTTATTTTTTTCGCATTTTTTCTGTTTTTAATTTTCCACTTTCTTTTAGTTTTTCGTTTATTTATTTATTTATGAATCGAAATTCAACACTATCTATTGGGTTTTCTTACAATTCAGTAATTGTTATGTACAATGCGTCGTATCATTTCCGCATATTAAACAAAATACCTAATTATAACAAAAAAAAGAATGAAATTTTAAGAATTATGGCCATCAAAAATATCACTGTTTCTAAAAAGGTTCCAGTAAAGAAGGAATTAAGAATGATCAAAAGTCAGAATTTTAAAAATGAATACGTCATTGACACCATTTGTAGCAGACACGGTCATACCCTTTTGCGTTTACCTCCATACAACTGTATTTTTAATCCAATCGAAATGGTTTGAAGTACTGTAAAAAAACGTTTACCAAAATATAATTAGTCAACAACCTTAAGCGCAATTGTCCTTGATAATATTCGAGAGGTAATTAGTGGCATTAATAGCGATGTATGGCAAAATTGCGTTATAAAAATAGAAAAGGAATATCCTGTTGTATCGCTAATAGCAGCATTAGTTATTCAACCTGGGACCGATTCTATTTCAGAAGACTCTGACAATTCTTGTTAGTCATTTTAACCAATTTCCTTTAAAACTATCGTGATTTTTGTTTTTTTTTCTATTTTTACGCAATTTTTATTGTTTTTCCGGGCTATCCATGTGTGATTTGATTTTTTACCTTTTTTTTTTGTTTTCCCAATTTTTTCTCTTTTTTTTATAATTAACCGTATATTAATTTTTTTATATATTTATTTTGTCTACTTTCTCTAACTAACTGCATAATCTAGAAATTGAAACGCATCGCCATCTACCGGATATCTACGCAACACAAATGTCAAATGATGTTAGAATTTTTTTTACAGTTTATTGTAGCGGTTTTTCATTATCTGAAAACACGAAAATAACGGTGTTTTCTAAAAATTAACTTAGCTAGATCGCCTTATTGCCCCGGAAACCCTTTGCATATTATATTCTTAAAGTTTTAGCAGCTAAAAATACTTATATTTTTTTACAGCACAAAGTCTCATAAAAATTGGGTACTATGGAAACAATTAATGTATATAAAAAACAAATACCTAGATTTTAGAACGTTAAAACACTTTTCTATAAATATACATTTTAAAAACTAGTTAATATTAGAAATCTATCTATACTTCTAATAAATCTGTAGAGAGGTCAATTTTGTACATGAAATATATTTCCAAAATAACTATCAGGGGCTGATTGGGGATCAATACTAATTCCAAAAATGCAATCAGTAAAATTTTTGTCTGTCTGTCTGTCTGTCTATATAACCGCTATAGAAACAAAAATTACTCGACGGATTTTAACGAAACTTGGTACAATTATTTTTTATACTCCTGTGCTGGTTATAGTATACTTTTCATCACGCTACAATCAATAGGAGCAGAGCAGTGAAGGGAAATGTTGGGAAAACGGGAGAAGTTACTCCATTTTTTAAGCTTCCGACGCGAATCATCTTATTTTTATAATTTGGAGGTCAACTGTGAACGGATTTTACAAAATTTCACCCACAAGGGGACTTGCGGGGGCGTGAAAAATAAAAATAAAAATCTATGAGTCCTACAGGTTTGAAACTTTGCAAAATAGTTATTTTTATAATTTTTAGGTCAATTGTGAACGGATTTTACGAAATTCCACCCACAATGGGGGTTGCGGGGGCGTGAAAAATTAAAATTAAAATTTAAAATCCATAAGTCCTACAGGTTTGAAACTTTTCACAATAGTTATTTTTATAATTTTGAGGTCAATTGTGAACGGATTTAAAAAAATTCCTCCCACAAGGGGGCATGCGGTATTTTGTACATTAAAGATATTTAAAAAATAACTAGCGGGGGGTGTTACTACATCGATATAGAACCCAAAAATGTGGTTAGAGTGTTTTGTCTGTCTGTCTGTATGTTTGTGCGCGCATCAATCACATTAAAACTACTGATCCGTTTAGAATTCGGTTTTCACAGATGTATTTGTCTTTTTTCAACTTTACATCTGGTATACAAAAATTTCTCCCCCCACCCCTTTAACGAATTCGGGGGAGAAATTTTTATAGAACAATCAACACGCCACGCGAACTACGTCGCGGGTACAGCTAGTCTTAAAATATGTTTTTAACATCGATTGCTCCGAATTTTCAACAAACCTTACATTATCGGACTGATATAAAAAATTAAATATTTCTAAACGTTAAAAAATTTTTAGACACTAGAATTATAATTCTCTTAAAATACAAATTTGCATTAAAATCGTTTAACTAGAATGTGCCCAAATAATAATATTAATTATTTTCTATATCAGAATGGAAATAATCGATTATTTTTTGAAAATTTTATCAAAGTAAAAACAGTTTTCAATAAAAATTTATTGAAATCGATTAAATATAAAATTCTAAATAAATGAAACTAAGAAGAAAATACTAGTAAGTACCCACACTTTTCAATACCTAAAATTTATATTTCTAAAAAGTTAATATCCACCAAATTAAAATTTAACAAATCGTATTTCAGTTTTATTATTTACATATACATTGATCGTACAATTAAAAGTTTATAAATGAAAGAAAAAAAAGAAAACTTACCAAAACGAAGGTTAAAATTGCAGCAACTACTACGATGCATTTCATTGTGTTGATAGTTTAGTGAAAATGAGTTAACGATTGTTTTTCGCGTTTTATTTATCATCGTAAATTGATGTTTACATATTCATAGGCTTAATTGCAAATTGTGGCTAATAAGTGTGGGTGCGTGCATTTAAATTCTCGCTATGTTAATCACAATATATTCTATGAACCACACTCATATTTAAATAAATAGTTTTAGTAAAAAATATATAGGTACGGAATATTGAAAAATATTGATAACTAGCTGTACCCGGCGCGCGTTGCTCCGCCAATAAATAAAATAAATTTAAGAAAAATAAAAGAGGATAAGAGATAGAGAAGGAAAGAAAGTTTATAGTTTTTTTTACTTATCGCACCAAAAATATATTTTTCGAACTTATATTTATACGAATTCGTATAGATATCTATTAACCGGTATTGAATTTGAAACATGAAAGCGCCATCTAGTGGTAACTTCCATTAATACGAATATCATATTTATCTTACCCATTAAAAATACATCATCATACCGATTTTCATGACAATCGGCTGAACGGGGCAGAAGTTGCTACTCTGCAGCACCACCTGGTGGCTAGTGGCATCAATGAGCATTTCATACAAACCTTCTACGTGGAAAAATACATATACATACCAATTTTCATGACAATCGGTTGAACGGGACAGAAGTTGCTACTCTACAGCGCCACCTGGTGGCGAGTGGCAGCAATGAGCATATTACACAAACCTTCTCAGTGGAAAAATACATATGTATACTAATTTTCATAATAATCGGTCCAGTAGTTTTTGAGTTCATTGAGTACATACAGACATACAGACATACAGACATACAGCCTTACAGACAAACAGACATACAGACATACAGACATACAGACATACAGACATACAGACATACAGACATACAGACATACAGACATACAGACATACAGACATACAGACATACAGACATACAGACATACAGACATACAGACATACAGACATACAGACATACAGACATACAGACATACAGACATACAGACATACAGACATACAGACATACAGACATACAGACATACAGACATACAGACATACAGACATACAGACATATATACATACAGACATACAGACATACAGACATACAGACATACAGACATACAGACATACAGACATACAGACATACAGACATACAGACATACAGACATACAGACATACAGACATACAGACATACAGACATACAGACATACAGACATACAGACATACAGACATACAGACATACAGACATACAGACATATAGACATACAGACATACAGACATACAGACATACAGACATATAGACATACAGCCATACAGACATACAGACATACAGACATACAGACATACAGACATACAGACATACAGACATACAGACATACAGACATACAGACATACAGACATACAGACATACAGACATACAGACATACAGACATACAGACATACAGACATACAGACATACAGACATACAGACATACAGACATACAGACATACAGACATACAGACATACAGACATACAGACATACAGACATACAGACATACAGACATACAGACATACAGACATACAGACATACAGACATACAGACATACAGACATACAGACATACAGACATACAGACATACAGACATACAGACATACAGACATACAGACATACAGACATACAGACATACAGACATACAGACATACAGACATACAGACATACAGACATACAGACATACAGACATACAGACATACAGACATACAGACATACAGACATACAGACATACAGACATACAGACATACAGACATACAGACATACAGACATACAGACATACAGACATACAGACATACAGACATACAGACATACAGACATACAGACATACAGACATACAGACATACAGACATACAGACATACAGACATACAGACATACAGACATACAGACATACAGACATACAGACATACAGACATACAGACATACAGACATACAGACATACAGACATACAGACATACAGACATACAGACATACAGACATACAGACATACAGACATACAGACATACAGACATACAGACATACAGACATACAGACATACAGACATACAGACATACAGACATACAGACATACAGACATACAGACATACAGACATACAGACATACAGACATACAGACAAACATTCATTTTTATATATATAGATAGATAATGATCTGTATCAAGTTGGATTTATTCTAATAGCATAGTTAATACAATAAAATTCCAATACTATAAAATGTTTATTTTTGTGTATTTATTGTTTAGTTCTATAAATTCTTAATAGATGGTGGTGTAAGATCATTCATCGATACTACTCTCTAACATCGTTTGACATTTAGGTTGCGTAGATATCCAAAAGTTGGCGCTGTTAAATAATCGAAATAATCACAAAACCAGTTAATAACTTGACAAACAAAACGAATTAAAACAAACAGGACGATTGGTGGAAAGTTGTCTAAAGAGGTCACTCTAGCTTATTCAACATTTTTACAAAATTCTTCGGTATATAAATTAGTTTCCACGATTTTTCCAATTTTTTTTTAAAAGGTATAAAGTAGGATTGCTTTCCAGAGAGAAAATTAACTAGAAAATCCAGGGGAAGTTCCGTTACATATTATTTTCACAATTTTTTTAGAATATATTTTTCCTTAGGATCGAATCTTTTATACCTGTTTTTTGGATGGATATTTTGTAATAAATGAAATATAAGGCTTATAATACTTCTGTTCGATAATTTTTTTTATTGAAACATAAGACAATACCTACACTTTTAAATAGGTTTCTATCCTAAAGGGGACAAAGAAACTTGAATATTTTGACCAACTTTTGCTGTCGCTTCTACTTCTTCTTTAGCAAACTCAGCTACGTTAGTGAGTATCGTTGCAGCTTCTTTTTGAACCTCACCAACAGTGGAAACAGCAATTCGAATGTGAGCCTCAGCAAACTCATTAACCTATTAAAGGAATAAAATTTATTTATATGTTTACATTTTGATTTTGTTTGTTTGTGTCAACAAAATAATGATTCAGATTATAGATGCGAGATCTGGCAATTAAGTTTCAAGGCTACTACAATAATATCTTTATATCGCATTTTTGGTAAATTTTCATTTTTCCTCTACAATATACTCTCCATCCGCATCCCGACATTTCTTCATGCGAACCTTCCACTGTCCAAGCTTTGTTGCATGTCATTTTTAGAAAGGCTATTGAGTAGCTGCACCGACTGTGACCGGGTTTTTGGCCAAAGAGTCATTGACAGATAGCTCGCTTTGAGTCGGCACATTGTCTTGATGTAGGAAATACATTTCAGGCCTTTTTTGCGAATTTTTTTTTCGAAGTCATCGTAAACCGTCTATATAGTTGTATTGATTGACTGTCTGTCCTTGAGGTATCCATTCCATATGGAATACTGCCCTGCCCGTATATCAAAAGAAAACAATTAACATCGTCTTGAATTTGGACCTGCTCATCCTCGATTTTTTGACTCTCAAAGAATTTGAAAACTGTCATAGCATTGGTTGCCTCTTGTTTTTAGGATCATATTAAAAAATCCAAGTTTCGCCGCAAGTTATGACCCTTTACAGGAAGTTTGAGTCTCTCTCGATGCATTCTAGGGTGTCAGAACAAACGTCTTTACGATGCATTTTTCTGTTCTACCGTAAGGATTCTGGGAGCACACCCTTTTTTCGTGTTAACTTCCTCATGCAAAATTTGTCTCAAAGCTTCTTTATTAATATTCACATCTTCAACTATTATAGTTGACGAGCTGTTCTAACTATTTCTTTCACTTTTTGATCGTTCAAGTCGATTTTAGAAGTCAAAAGCCGTCCGAAGTGGTCATCATTTTCCTCATTCTCTTTCCCTTCCTTAAAACTTTTGTACCACTTAAAAACTCGGGCACGGGATAGGCAACTATCCCCTTAACCCCTGCAAGGTTTCGTAGCTTTCCGACGCAGATATGCAGATTTTATACAAAAATTTTAAATTCTCTCTTTGATACATATTTGTTATCCAACATTTTTTCGACGCGAGCGATTTCTATTTGACAATTACAACAAGACTATCTGTTACAGCTGTCTGGAACAAAATTCGTTCTTTTCATTAATCTCGCCATGTAGGGATCCTTAAAAAATAGTATCAGAACTTAATTGATAGACCTCGTATAGAGATCTTGTTATGCTCTTTATACGATTAAAACTTTTATTGGAATAAAAAATTAATTCATAAAATGTAAGGCTCTATTTGTTGTCATTTTTAAAGCATTTAATTATGCTTTTCGTAAATAAATTTGTGCTGTATCAAGAATATATGAACTTACCAACAAAAAAAGGAAACCAAAATATATAATGTACGTTTTCATGGTCGATAATTTATAACTTGTTTTTTAATGAAATTTTTGGTTTTTATATCAAAATACTACGGATGTATCATGTAATTTATAATGAAATTACTTAAAATTGGATTATTTAAATTATCCTTAAATTTTATAGAAATAATAGGTTCATACAAATTGCTATTGTGTAATGTAAACTAGTTTACCATAATAAAAATACTGGTCAAGTGCGAGTCGGACTCGCGCACGAACGGTTCCGTACCATCATCTATAAAAGAAAATCACGTTTAGTTTGTTGTATGTATCCTTAAATACTTATTTTTATTCTGTTTAAGTTTTATAGAAATACATAAATCCATGGAAGTTTATTCTCGCTTTTCTGGTAGTTTTGAAAAAACTTTTACTCAATTCGAAATTGTATCCATAAAAGGGCTGTGGTAACTAAATAGCGCACAGTACGTGCCAGCATTCAAGTCAATATTGCTAACCACGTTATTAACTTCCCGCTAAAAAAATTAAAACATTTTTTAAAATCGGGAAGTTATTGGTTTCACCCCGTTTTTCGAAAATCGAGTTTTCATCGGATCTCAACGTTTTGAGGTATTTGGAACCTCCCCTGACTATTTTTGCGAGGGTGTCTGTATGTCTGTATGTACGTGTGGATGTGTGTGTGTGTGTGTGTGGATGTATGTAAACCTCTTATAACTTTTGAACGGCTTGACCGATCGGAATGAAATAAAAAGCGTTCCAAAGAGTTCCATCTAACTTAGATTCCCTGTAAGTTTAAACCGATTCGAACTGGTAGATTTCGAGAAATGTCAAAATAACCGAAAAAAACAATTGGTAAAAATTATGTTTTTTGGGCATATCTTTGTGGTCATCACATCGATTATTTTCATAACCCAATCAGCTCTCAAGCTTAAAAAACCACGTCGAATGCCGTTTTACAAATTAAAATCGGTTAATTCGTTCGTGAGATATCGTTGTCGAAAAATTTCAAAAAAAGTGTTTTTTTTTTCAATAACTTAGAGATTTTTTGACTAATCGATTTTGTGCTCCTTGTAAAGTTTTTAGGTCTCAAAAAACTGCGTCGAATGCCATTTTGAACATCAAAATCGGATAACGCGTTAATAAGTTATGGCTTTTTAAACATTTCAAAAAAAGTCATAAACGTCAAAATACGTCACGTTACTATAGTCCATTTCACCGTTTTTGGCCGATGACAGAAATCATACTCGAAGTAAATTTAGAGTTACATCTCTCTCAGATACAGGCAAGTTAGAAATTTAAATGAGGACGTTTGTTTTTTAATACAACACTTACGTAACTGCATCTTGTTTCACCGGTAGATAAAAAGTATTCAATACGGAAGTCTTGACTTAATTCACATTCCTAGTAACCTTCATGTACGGCTCGTTGTTGAAGGGTTGAATTTAATAATTATTAATGTCATATTTTTGTAGATGTCAAACCACACTGATAGTTTCAGAAACTTACGACCTTATTTAGACAAAAAAAAACTCTCCGCCATTGGTAACTTGGATGACAGTTTAATCTTATTTCAGTGGTTTCTAATATCAAATCGGCCAAAAACGGTGAAATGGACTATATCATAGCTTTACGGTTAAAACTATCGGGAAGTTGCTAGGATGGCCTTTAAGGTCAACCTCTTTTCGAATTTTTTTTTTTTGAGGATGTCCTCGTAGATATAAACCTAAATACAAATGAAACGAGAACATCTATTGGGACAGAAGGGACAATTTATTAATTTGGGATTTAAAGGCCTGTAAATTAGGACGAGTGAGGAAGACGTGGGAAGGTAAGGAGTTCCACAATCTGGAGACCCTGGGGATGAAGGAACGATCGAATCGATCTGTTCTCGATGCCTGGCACTAAAGAGTGGGTGCATGGAGTTCGCACGTCGCATTGCTCTGGCATCCTTTCCTCTGCTTTCTTTGCACAGTAGGTACTCGACATGTCTCCCAAACCTTAGTTTGCCGTCGATTACAATCCCTAGGTACCTCATTGACCTCTGGTGCTCTATGTACTTTCCTCTTACCCTGAACTGTATATTCCTTTGATTTCTCGGCCCTTTCAGAATAATGGACTCTGTTTTTTGGCCGCTATTTCTAAATTGTGATCTTCCATCCATTGCGCTGTTTGCTCTATAGCATCGTTTGCTCTTTCAATCAGTTGTTCCTCATTCATCCCTTCGATTAGTAGAATGAGGTCGTCTGCGAAGGCGATCGCTGTTGTACTTCTTCCCCATCTTTTTTCCAGCAAGCTATCATACATTATATTCCACAATAGGGGGCCTAATACCGATCCCTGTGGTACTCCCATGCTCAGTCCTTGCTTGAGTCCCTTGTCTATGGTGATTTTTCTATCCGATAGGTAGGAGTCCACGATGTTCCGCAGACCTCCCCCTACCCTTTTTTCCTCTGGCAGGTCTGGCAATTGGAGCGGGGTTCTTCTGAGCAAACTTCGTTCGGTATCGGTAAAACAGGGAAATATCAGAAACTGCTCTTTGGTGGGAGAATGGGGCTCGGTTTTTGGTGCTACTGGTGTCGTTTATTAGTCGAACTGCTCTTCTCTGTATTGCATCAAGAACTCTGAGTCTTCTCGGTGCCGCTAACCCCCTTACATACGAGCAGTACTCAAGATTAGGTCTTATTTGGGCTTTGTAAAGAGTAGCTAAATTGGATGGTGAGAAATATTTCCGTGCTCTAAAAAGAAAGCCTACTACAGTTGCTATGGACGCAATATGTTCATTCAAGAGTAAATCCTGAGAGATCGTTATACCAACCAGTGTAATGGAGTCGCTTGTTATTAGTGTCTGATCGTTTATTCTGAGAGATGAGTCGTATGTTTGCCTCTTGTTGAATAGGCAACATGTCTTTGTCTTGGAAGCGTTGAAATTAACCCCACTCGTCTATAGTTCTCAAATTTTGATTGAGAGATGCCGTTTCGGATCTTCTGTCGTCTATGGATATGGGACGGTTGTGCGCATTGCTACAGTGTAGTTTGCTATCATCTGCCAAATTGTGTATCGGGTTATTAGTGGCTTCTAGTAGATCATTAATATGTAGAAGGAATATAGTAGGAGCTAGAGACGATCCTTGGAGAACTCCAGCATTGATCTTGTAGAGGTTGGACGGATGACCATCTACGGCAACTTTGAGTATAACCCTTTGTGGTAACAACATGTGAAAGTTTTGACTTTAAACCTATATGGTTTAAATATTTTTTTAAGGGTGCCTTCTCATTAGATTCTAGTAAATCAACATTGAAATCTCAAAATATTACATTATTCATTGCATCTAAAAAATTATTCTAGTTATCGAGGGGATCTATAAAAGCAAATAACCCGAATTACGTTTAAATAAAAAGAAGTGCGTTCACTTTGTCCTTTCCCGCACGATGTTTACTTACTTTTTTTGAAAATATTCAAGTTTCTATCTGTTTATTAAAATCGAGTAAAAGTTGTTTAACAATTACGGTTGTTGTATGGAAGCCCCCATTTAATATTTACTTTATTTTTATTTAATTATTTACTTTGAAATGTAACTTACAACTAAATATTCTGTGAAAATTTTAAGCGTCTACCTGTTACCGTTATTAATATTGAGCAAAAAATACGAAAAACCACTTTTATTTTATGGGGACACCCCATTAATATTTTCAATTTATTTTTATTTTTAGTATTTGTGGTTATAGCGGCAACGGAAATACATGTTTTGTAAAAATTTCAGCTTTCTATCTATCACGGTTTATAGACTGGTGACAGACAGACAGACGGACAGAAAGACAGTGAAGGTTTAGTTTTTACCTTTTATGTACGGAACCCTTATTTATTTATGTTTCTAATAACTAAAATACAATAATTTAAAAAAAATATTATTTAAACCAAAAAAATAAATTAAAGTGTGTCAGTAATTATATACCAACTATTCCATTAATGAGGAAAGAGATAATTATTCTACTTGTTTAATTAAAATAGTTAATTTGTAATATAAATAAAACTTCACTTAAATTAAATGCATTTTTTACCATTCTGTTATTAAATAACCAATAATTTATATTAAACTACCTCTACAGTTACTTTATAATGCTACAACTTAATTGGACAGAGTTGGTTAAATTGGTGAGTTAGAGATGGACACTAACTTTGTGGTGGTTACTTTTATCAAAATTTTTTTCTATATATATTACTAGCTGTACCCGGTGCGCGTTGCTACGCCAGCAACTAAAATAAATTTAAGAAAAATAAAAGAGAAGAAGAGATAGAGAAGAAAAGAAAGTTTATAGTTTTGTTTTACTTATCGCACCAAAAATATATTTTTCGAACTTATATTTATACGAATTTGTGTAGATATCTATTAATCAATATTGAATTTAATACATGGAAGCACCATCTGGTGGTAACTTCCATTAATACGAATATCATATTCATCTTACCCGTTAAAAATACATTATCATACTGATTTTCCTGACAATAGTTTAAACGGGACATAAGTTGCTAGTCTGCAGCGCCACCTGGTGGCGAGTGGCATCAATGAGCATATCATACAAACCTTCTCCGTGGAAAAATACATATATATACCAATTTTCATGACAATCGGTTGAACGGGACAGAAGTTGCTACTCTCCAGCGCCACCTGGTGGCGAGTGGCATCAATGAGCATATTATATAAACCTTTTCCGTGCAAAAATACATATACATACCAATTTTAATGACAATCGGTTGAACGGGACAGAAGTTGCAAGTCTGCAGCGCCACCTGGTGGCGAGTGGCATCAGTAAGCATATCATACAAACCTTTTCCGTGGAAAAATACATATACATACCAATTTTCATGACAATCGGTTGAAGGGGACAGAAGTTGCTAGTCTGCAGCGCCACCTGGTGGCGAGTGGCATCAATGAGCATATCATACAAACCTTCTCCGTGGAAAAATACATATATATACCAATTTTCATGACAATCGGTTGAACGGGACAGAAGTTGCTACTCTCCAGCGCCACCTGGTGGCGAGTGGCATCAATGAGCATATTATATAAACCTTTTCCGTGCAAAAATACATATACATACCAATTTTAATGACAATCGGTTGAACGGGACAGAAGTTGCAAGTCTGCAGCGCCACCTGGTGGCGAGTGGCATCAGTAAGCATATCATACAAACCTTTTCCGTGGAAAAATACATATACATACCAATTTTCATGACAATCGGTTGAAGGGGACAGAAGTTGCTAGTCTGCAGCGCCACCTGGTGGCGAGTGGCATCAATGAGCATATCATACAAACCTTGTCCGTGGAAAAATACATATATACATACCAATTTTCATAATAATCGGTTCAGTAGTTTTTGAGTTCATTGAGTACATATAGACATACAGACAAACATTCATTTTTATATAATAAATAGATTCTAAGTACTATTTAAATTTTATTTAAATATAAGCTTATCTGTTTAAAAATATATGAAAAAATAACTAATACTAAAAATAGATTAAATTATAAATAAGATAATATTTGTTTACCAAAACAACTATTTAAATGTTTGTTTTATTTCATTTTTTTTTTCTTACACTAATTGCAGGTTTTACCTATACATATACATATAAAACAATTCCAATTTATCAGTATAAACATCTTTATAATTATTTTAATTGGTGGTCAAGTACTACTTAAACAAATATATAATTAAATATTTTAATTATTTACAATTATTTCCTAGAATGTGAGTCCCAGAAACTATGATTCATTGTTTACTTTATAAAGATAGAAAATGTTTATATATCTTTGTTTTTATATTTTGAATATTTTGAAAATTCTTTGTGACATTAAATTATATAAAAAAATGCTGTATAACTTTCTAGCCAAATTTCTTGTAAGGAATTAGGTACTTTTTAAGATATGTAGGTAGTCTAGTCCATAGGTGCTTTTTTAAAAACTATTTTAAAGTTGGCGCCGTTCATATGACATATATTAAAACCAGTAAGTCTTACTGAATTAAGTAGGTACTATGACTCCACCGTAAGGTGGCGTAGTTGTTATTAAAGTGAAACTTTTATTACATCGTTTTTTAAAGTGAAACTTTTATTAGATCGTTTTTAAGTGCATGTCGCATGTCGGTCGAATGCCGAGTAGGTATAAAGTATAAAGTAGGCGGCGCCTATAGTTTAATACAAAAATGTACGGGAGTGAGCAGATCTGCTAATGAAAACAATCCTACTATTCGTATTAATACGAACTTCGACTAAGTAAGTATCTACGACATGTAACGTCGACGGTTATATTGTACCTATTCGTATTAATACGAACTTCGACTGCGTAAGTATCTACGACATGTAACGTTTTAAAAATATTACAGTCGTAAATAATAATTTTTGAAACTGAAAATATGGAACTTGAGCAATAAATTATGTAACATATCATATTAAATAAAATATCTTTTAAAATTAATCAAAACACTTTCATATTTAAACAAATAAACTTTTTAATTATCCTACCCTTGTTATATATATTCATCTCATTCTTTTGTCGATTTACTGAAGTTTTCACTTCTATCGTGTGTGAATCGCACACACACCTTTTGATTTTGATTTCGATTTCGATTTTGATTTTGATTTTGATTTCGATTTTGATTTTGATTTTGATTTCGATTTTGATTTTGATTTTGATTTTGATTTCGATTTCGATTTCGATTTCGATTTCGATTTCGATTTCGATTTCGATTTCGATTTCGATTTCGATTTCGATTTCGATTTCGATTTCGATTTCGATTTCGATTTCGATTTCGATTTCGATTTCGATTTCGATTTCGATTTCGATTTCGATTTCGATTTCGATTTCGATTTCGATTTCGATTTCGATTTCGATTTCGATTTCGATTTCGATTTCGATTTCGATTTCGATTTCGATTTCGATTTCGATTTCGATTTCGATTTCGATTTCGATTTCGATTTCGATTTCGATTTCGATTTCGATTTCGATTTCGATTTCGATTTCGATTTCGATTTCGATTTCGATTTCGATTTCAATTTCAATTTCGATTTCGATAGTGTGCTCCAAGCTATATTATTTGTGTTTAATTTTATTTATATTCGGTCCATTCCAATTTTCCAAGTATAAAATTAAGAGTGATAAACCGATTTTTATACCCTTAATGGAATATTATTCGAAAAATTTTTAGTTAAATGTCTATAGTGTGAAAAAAAGTTTCACTTTTACCGTGGTTTCATAAAACCACACAATGCTTTTTTTATTATATTTAATCGAAAAATGAGAAAACACAATGAAAAAAAATTGTATAAACCTGGAAACTAACTAGAGAATATAATAAAAACGATAAAGCTACAAAAAACATTGAAAACATTAAAAAAAAACGAGAACGGGTCAGCTAGTTGTATAAATTATATATTATATCTATATCTTCTATACTTATAATAAATCTGTAGAGAGGTCAATTCTGTACATGAAATATATTTCCAAAATAACTATCAGGGGGTGATTAGGGATCGATACTGATGCCAAAAATGAAATCAGTAAAATTTTTGTCTGTCTGTCTGTCTGTCTGTCTGTATAACCGTTATAGAAACAAAAACTACTCGACGGATTTTAACGAAACTTGGTACAATTATTTTTCATACTCCTGAGCTGGTTATAAGATACTTTACATCACGCTACAATCAATAGGAGCAGAGCAGTAAAGGGAAATGTTGGGAAAACCACTTTTACGGTGTGGGGGGAGAAATTTTTATACAACAATCTATACCTACGTCACGCAAACGACGTCGCGGTTACATCGATATAGAACCCAAAAATGTGGTTAGATTTTTTGTTGTACGTCTGTCTTTATGTTTGTGCGCGCATCACATGAAAACTACTGATCCGATTTGAATGCGGTTTTCACATATGTATTTGTCTTCTTTTAACTTAACATCTGGTGTATAAAAATTTCTTCTCCAACTCTTTAACGGTGTGGGGGGAGAAATTTTAATACAATAATCTATACATCACGCGAACGACGTCACGGGTACATCAATATAGAACCCAAAAATGTGGTTAGATTTTTTTTGTACGTCTGTCTGTCCATCTATATGTTTGTGCGCGTATAACATGAAAACTACTGATCCGATTCGAATGCGGTTTTCACAGATGTATTTGTCTTCTTTCAACATAACATCTGGTGTATAAAAAAATTTCCTCCCACCCCTTTAACGGGGTGAGTGAAGAAATTTTTAAACAACAATCAACACGATACGCGAACGACGTCGCAGGTACACCTAGTATTGTATAAAAAACTAAGTTAGGTACTATGACGCCACCGTAAGGTGGCGCTTTTTATATCTAATAGATTAAATACTTGGTTTAAACGAGATCTAGCAAGTATTTTTTTTCCAAATCAGTGTTTTTTAAGTAATAGTTTAACTTGTAGCATTTAATTCTATTTTTTTTTGCTTTTATGCGAGCTTCTAATGACGTTGTAAAAACTGTGTTTTCATAGAAAGTAGACAAAACAATACAGATATTAAAGAAAACTTAATAAATACTAATTAAAGCTGAGGTTTTTTCGACGAATATTCATACTCTCTACAGGTACACTTGGCAAAAACTAATGCTAAGTGTCCACTTGAGACAAAATCTCGAGAGAAAATCCCGAGATATGTCTCAGGATGATGTCCATTTGATATCAATTGGGTCTCGAGACAGGCATGGGAGACTCGCTGGTGACTTTTAGTCTCGAGACCAAGACAATTCCGTGTCGACTTGAGAGTCAACACTGTGCAGTGTCCAAGTGTCGAATTCTTCAAAATGGATTCACGTCAGGCTGTCAGGCACTAGCTTTTATAATCGCGTATAAGATTGTACAAAAACGAAAAACAAAAATGAAAATAAAGAAGTGTTGGGTGAGAAATTGGGTGGATCGTCGAATGTACTTGGGAGCTGGTTCAGCTCTAGTAAATGAGTTGCGTTTGGAGGATGCACAGCAGTTCAAAAATTTTATTCGAATGTCTGCTGTGCAGTTTGAATTGCTTTTAGATTTAGTAAAACGTATAGTAGTAATAACGTAGATAATTTTTAATAATTTTTAGTAACGTTTTTAATTTTTTTAAACAATCACCACAAGATCACAAGACTAGTCTCAGCTCTTCCGGCACATACAGAAGACTGGAGACTAGATCTCAAGTACAGGAATTTGCATGTCCACTTGTGACAAGCTCAGTCTCGGAGACTTGTCACAACTTGTCTCTGAGACTTCTCTCAGACCCGTATACATTTGTGAGTGCAGTCTCGAGACTATTTTGTCTCAAG
Source organism: Altica lythri (assembly GCA_964028335.1). Taxonomy (NCBI): domain Eukaryota; kingdom Metazoa; phylum Arthropoda; class Insecta; order Coleoptera; family Chrysomelidae; genus Altica; species Altica lythri. The sequence goes on along the minus strand of CAXIIO010000177.1, from coordinate 34,995 downwards.
TGGACACGTACCTTAATACAAAAAATCTAGATTAAAGTGGCGATTTTTTTTTTCAATTTTATTACTATGAAAAATACAAATGAAACTACATTTATACAATACAATTTATTTTAACTCGACACAATTTTATGTTAAAAGTCCTGCTAAAGGGGTCATTCCAAATTTGAGCATAGCAGCTGTACCTGAATATGCTGTATCTTTTACTGCAGAAGTTGCTGTATGAAATACCTGTCCAAATGTATCGAAGATACCATTGTCTTTGTGTTTGGAACCGAAACTAGCATCAATAAGCTATAAAAAATAAAAATAAATAAAGATAATCAGAAATACTAATCTGCTCGCTGTGCTTCAAAAAACAATTAGCAACGACTAAACAGAGATAGAAAGTGGTTCCTCCAATTATCTATCTATCTTTTCCGCTTAGGATGTACGTTTGTAACCTAAAAAACCTCTAAGAAGACTTCCTGCAGAGGAGGAACAATTACTCTGCAGTTACGGATTTATACTCAGCCATCTGTATACTCATAGAATCTGTCCAGTGGAAAATGTCCTATGAAAATTTCCATTATTTCAGGTTTCTGAAGCACTAGAAGTAATTTAGAGTAGCTATGTAAAGGTGTATTAGCCTTTTTGATTACATTTGGCCTGGAGTGTTGTTCCAGTTGTTCATTTTACTTATTTTGAACTTTATCCATTATGAGGCATTTCGAAATGCCACAGAAAAGTTCAGATCCGATAAAGGAAAAACTAAATTATTTGCGAGATTACCAGTAATTTCGTTTCTGACAACCCCTTTATGCCCTGGTACCCATAGCAAAGTTACTTTGTTGTGTTAAGTCAGTTACTAAAAAGACTGTTTGTAGTTCTAGGTCGTTTTGGACTGTTGAGTCTTTAAAGAAGATTAGCTATCCGATACAATAAATAGTTTGGCTAATTAGAGAGTTTTATAATGCAATCTCTAGCATAGTTCCGCTTGGAAAATCCTTGGAAGATTCCCAGAGCTATTGGCAACCTTGTATCATAATCTGTAACCTCTATACCTACTCCTTCTGGTGTATTGGACCCATCAGTATAATAAGTTAGGGCTTCTTTAGTAAGTTGAGAGATTTCGTAATGTGTTAACTCACACTTATTAATAATAACAATTAGTGTTAGTTCAAAATCTCTTTTTGAAGGAATCGTCATGAATCCCAAGATGTCCTGTCAGATCCCCAGGTTTTCGAGACTTGGTACTTGTTAACCTATATTCGTTTTCCAAAACAATCCCTCCTACATGCAAATGCAATGGGAAAGGTCCAGAATTACGTGATTAGAGTGCTCACAATCGTTAGATATGACTAGACATTTTAGGTTTAAGATCCCATATTTAGCAAGTCTTACAAGTCATTTTGACATTTTTTTACAGTTATGTAACAGACTTTTGTATTAATTAATACATTTACTTAAGGTATTGTTTGTCAAATATTAAAAAAATTACTACACTGCGACCTGAAAGATCGTGTATACCCTATAACCATTTATGAATCCATAAGGTCTAGACTTACAAGAAAGTTTCTTTTCCGCTTAGGATGTACGTTTGTAACCTAATAAACCTCTCAGAAAACTTCCTGCAGAGAAGGAACAATTACTCTGCAGTTACAGATTCATACTCAGCCATTTCATCTGTACACTCACAAAATCTACGTGATCTACTGTCCACTTTGCTCATTTTACAAAGATGGTACCTCATTGGAAAATGTGCTGTTAAAATTTCCAGGATTTCGGGTTTCTGAAGCACTAGGAGTAATTAAGAGGAGCTGTAGTAGCCTTTTTGATTATCTTTGGCCAGTAGTTCATTTTCCTTATTTTGAACTTTATCCATTATGAGGCATTTCGAGATGCCGCAGAAAAGTTCAGGTCCGATAAAAGGTAAACTAGCTTCTTCTTTTGCGAGATTACCAGCAATTTTGTTTCTGACAACCCCTTAAGGCCCTGATACCCATAACAAAGTTACTTTGTTATGTTAAATCGGTTACTAAAAAGATTGTTTGCAGTTCTAGGTTGTTTTGGACTTAAACTTGGTAGACTGTTGAGTCTTTAAAGAAGCTTAGGTATCGGATACAATAAATAGTTTGGCTAATTAGAGCTATTTGTAATTCAATCTTTAGCATAGTTCTGCTTTGAAGATCCTTGGAACATTCCCAGAGCTATTGGCAACCTTGTATCATAATCTGTAACCTCAATCCTTCTGGTGTATTAGACCCTTCAATATAATAAGTCAGGGCAGGGCTTCTTTAGTAAGTTGAGAGATTTCGTAATGTGTTAACTCACACTTATTAATAATAACAATTAGTGTTAGTTCAAAATCTCTTTTTGAAAAAATCGTCATGAATCCCAAGATGTCCTGTAAGATCCCCAGGTTTTCGAGACTTGATACTTGTTAACTTATATTCGTTTTCCAAAACAATCCCTCCTACATGCAAATGCAACGGGAAAGGTCCAGAATTACGGGATTAGAGTGCTCACAATCGTTAGATATGACTAATGGGACATTTTAGGTTTAAGATCCCATATTTAGCAAGTCTTACAAGTCATTTTGACATTTTTTTACAGTTATGTAACAGACTTTTGTATTAATTAATACATTTACTTAAGGTATTGTTTGTCAAATATTAAAAAAATTACTATACTGCGACCTGAAAGATCGTGTATACCCTATAACCATTTATGAATCCATAAGTTCTAGACTTACAAGAAAGTTTCTTTTCCGCTTAGGATGTACGTTTGTAACCTAATAAACCTCTAAGAAAACTTCCTGCAGAGAAGGAACAATTACTCTGCAGTTACAGATTCAAACTCAGCCGTTTCATCTGTATACTCACAGAATCTACGTGTTCTACTGTCCACTTTGCTCATTTTGAGATGGTACCTCGGTGGAAAATGTTCTGTCAAAAAATTTCCAGGATTTCAAGTTTACTAGAAGTAGGTAATTAAGGGGAGCTGTCTAAAAGTGTATTAGCCTTTTTGATTATCTTTGGCCTGGAGTGTTCTTCCAGTAGTTCATTTTCCTTATGCTGAACTTTATTCATTAAGAGGCATTTCGAGATGCCACAGAAAAGTTCAGATCCGATAAAAGGAAAACTAGCTCCTTCTTTTGCGAGATTACCAGCAATTTCTATCGTTTCTGAAAACCCCTTTATGCCCTGTTACCCATAGCAAAGTTACTTTGTTGTGTTCAGTCAGTTACTAAAAAGACTGTTTGCAGTTCTAGGTCATTTTGGACTCAAACGTGGTAGACTGTTGAGTCTTCAAAGAAGCTTAGGTATCGGATATAATAAATAGTTTGGCTAATTAGAGCTTTTTGTAATTCAATCTTTGGCTTAGTTCTGCTTTGAAGATCCTTGGAAGATTCCCAGAGCTATTGGCAACCTTGTATCATAATCTGTAACCTCTATCCTTCTGGTGTATTAGACCCTTCAATATAATAAGTCAGGGCAGGGCTTCTTTAGTAAGTTGAGAGATTTCGTAATGTGTTAACTCACACTTATTAATAATAACAATTAGTGTTAGTTCAAAATCTCTTTTTGAAGAAATCGTCATGAATCCCAAGATGTTCTGTAAGATCCCCAGGTTTTCGAGACTTGGTACGTGTTAACCTATATTCGTTTTCCAAAACAATCCCTCCTACATGCAAATGCAATGGGAAAGGTCCAGAATTACGTGATTAGAGTGCTCACAATCGTTAGATATGACTAATGGGACATTTTAGGTTTAAGATTCCATATTTAGCAAGTCTTACAAGTCATTTTGACATTTTTTTACAGTTATGTAACAGACTTTTGTATTAATTAATACATTTACTTAAGGTATTGTTTGTCAAATATTAAAAAAATTACTATACTGCGACCTGAAAGATCGTGTATACCCTATAACCATTTATGAATCCATAAGTTCTAGACTTACAAGAAAGTTTCTTTTCCGCGTAGGATGTACGTTTGTAACCTAATAAACCTCTAAGAAAACTTCCTGCAGAGGAGGAACAATTACTCTGCAATTACAGATTCAAACTCAGCCGTTTCATCTGTATACTCACAGAATCTACGTGTTCTACTGTCCACTTTGCTCATTTTACAGAGATGGTACCTCGGTGGAAAATGTTCTGTCAAAAAATTTCCAGGATTTCAAGTTTACTAGAAGTAGGTAATTAAGGGGAGCTGTCTAAAAGTGTATTAGCCTTTTTGATTATCTTTGGCCTGGAGTGTTCTTCCAGTAGTTCATTTTCCTTATGCTGAACTTTATTCATTAAGAGGCATTTCGAGATGCCACAGAAAAGTTCAGATCCGATAAAAGGAAAACTAGCTCCTTCTTTTGCGAGATTACCAGCAATTTCTATCGTTTCTGAAAACCCCTTTATGCCCTGTTACCCATAGCAAAGTTACTTTGTTGTGTTCAGTCAGTTACTAAAAAGACTGTTTGCAGTTCTAGGTCATTTTGGACTCAAACGTGGTAGACTGTTGAGTCTTCAAAGAAGCTTAGGTATCGGATATAATAAATAGTTTGGCTAATTAGAGCTTTTTGTAATTCAATCTTTGGCTTAGTTCTGCTTTGAAGATCCTTGGAAGATTCCCAGAGCTATTGGCAACCTTGTATCATAATCTGTAACCTCTATCCTTCTGGTGTATTAGACCCTTCAATATAATAAGTCAGGGCAGGGCTTCTTTAGTAAGTTGAGAGATTTCGTAATGTGTTAACTCACACTTATTAATAATAACAATTAGTGTTAGTTCAAAATCTCTTTTTGAAGAAATCGTCATGAATCCCAAGATGTTCTGTAAGATCCCCAGGTTTTCGAGACTTGGTACGTGTTAACCTATATTCGTTTTCCAAAACAATCCCTCCTACATGCAAATGCAATGGGAAAGGTCCAGAATTACGTGATTAGAGTGCTCACAATCGTTAGATATGACTAATGGGACATTTTAGGTTTAAGATTCCATATTTAGCAAGTCTTACAAGTCATTTTGACATTTTTTTACAGTTATGTAACAGACTTTTGGATTAATTAATACATTTACTTAAGGTATTGTTTGTCAAATATTAAAAAAATTACTACACTGCGACCTGAAAGATCGTGTATACCCTATAACCATTTATGAATCCATAAGGTCTAGACTTACAAGAAAGTTTCTTTTCCGCTTAGGATGCACGTTTGTAACCTAATAAACCTCTAAGAAAACTTCCTGCAGAGAAGGAACAATTACTCTGCAGTTACTGATTCATACTCAGCCATTTCATCTGTATACTCACAAAATCTACGTGATCTACTGTCCACTTTGCTCATTTTACAAAGATGGTACCTCATTGGAAAATGTGCTGTTAAAATTTCCAGGATTTCGGATTTCTGAAGCACTAGGAGTAATTAAGAGGAGCTGTATTAGCCTTTTTGATTATCTTTGACCTAAGTCCTAGAGTGTCCTTCCACTAGTTCATTTTCCTTATTTTGAACTTTATCCATTAGGAGCCATTTCAAGATGCCACAAAAAAGTTCAGATCCGATAAACGGAAAACTAGCTCCTTCTTTTGCGAGATTACCAGCAATTTCGTTTCTGACAACCCTTTTATGCCCTGGTACCCATAGCAAAGTTACTTTATTGTGTTAATTCAGTTACTTAAAGGACTGTTTGCAGTTCTAGAGTGTTTTGGACTTAAACGTGGTAGACTGTTAAGTCTTTAAAGAAGCTTAGCTATTGGATACAATAAACAGTTTGGCTAATTAGAGCGTTTTGTAATGCAATATTTGGCATAGTTCCGCTTGGAAGATCGTTGGAAGATTCCCAGAGTTATTTGCAACCTTGTAACCTCTGTACCTACTCCTGTATTAGATCCATCAGTATAATAAGTCAGGGTTTCTTTAATAAGTTGAGAGATTTCGTTATGTGTTAACTCACATTTGTTAATAACCACATTTAGTGTTAGTTCAAAATCTTTTTTTGAAGGAATCTTCATAAATCCCAAGGTGTCCTATAGGTTTTCGAGACTTGGTCCTTGTTAATTTATATTCGCTTTCCAGAGCAATCCTCCCTTAGGCTCCCTACATGTAAATGCAACGTGGAAGATCCAGAATTACGTGATTAGAAGGCTCACAATCGTTAGTTATGACCAATGAGACATTTTAAGTTTAAGATCTTATGTTTAGCAAGTCTTACAAGTCATTTTGACATTTACATGAGAGGCTATCTGACGAATTTTAACTTTCATTCAGGGTACCTACGGATAAGCTGGTCGTATAATCAATTTTGACAGTTATATGTCCTTTTTACCACTTTTCCGGCATTTTTTCTTCATCCCATTTGATGATTATTGACTTGTACAGTTGTTCTCTTAATTCTTCTCCTCCATCTATCTATATATATATATAAAAATGAATGTTTGTCTGTATGTCTGTATGTACTCAATGAACTCAAAAACTACTGGACCGATTATTATGAAAATTGGTTGTATATGTATTTTTCCACGGAGAAGGTTTGTATGATATGCTCATTGATGCCACTCGCCACCAGGTGGCGCTGCAGACTAGCAACTTCTGTCCCGTTCAACCGATTGTCATGAAAATTGGTATGTATATGTATTTTTCCACGAAAAAGGTTTGTATGATATGCTCACTGATGCCACTCGCCACAAGGTGGCGCTGCAGACTAGCAACTTCTGTCCCGTTTAACCGATTGTCATGAAAATTGGTATGTATATGTATTTTCCCACAGAAAAGGTTTATATGATATGCTCATTGATGCCACTCGCCACCAGGTAGCGCTGCAGAGTAGCAACTTTTGTCCCGTTCAACCGATTGTCATGAAAATTGGTATGTATATGTATTTTTCCACGGAGAAGGTTTGTATGATATGCTCATTGATGCCACTTGCCACCAGGTGGCGCTGCAGACTAGCAACTTCTGTCCCGTTCAACCTATTGTCAGGAAAATCAGTATGATGATGTATTTTTAACGGGTAAGATGAATATGATATTCGTATTAATGGAAGTTACCACCAGATGGCGCTTCCATGTATCAAATTCAATACTGATTAATAGATATCTACACGAATTCGTATAAATATAAGTTCGAAAAATATATTTTTGGTGCCATAAGTAAAACAAAACTATAAACTTTCTTTCCTTCTCTATCTCTTCTTCTCTTTTAGTTTTCTTAAATTTATTTTAGTTGCTGGCGTAGCAACGCGCGCCGGGTACAGCTAGTATTTTATAAATTCCATATTTATACCGTCTAAACCTGGGGCTTTACCATGATGGGTGTTATTAATAACTGCATTAACTTCCTCTTTCTTTGTTTTTTCTAAATGGTTTTCATCCTCGTATTCTCTTCTTCCATATTTTCAATCAGCTCTTGGTCTTCTTGCTATGTTACTTTAAAGTAATCAGTCCAAATTTTTTTAACTTTTCGTCATTTTCTGATATTTTTCTATTTTTATACTTTATTCCTCTTATCATACCTTTAAAGATTTTGTTCTGCTTGCTGATTTTCCTATAGAATACTTGTGTTCTTGTTCTATTACTTTCTTTTTCTATTTCTATAATGTTATCATCTAACAGGTTTGTTTAATTTTTCCTATTTTATTCTTACACTCTTTTCTCAACTCTTGTCAAAATTACATCTTAAAAAAATTTAAAAAAGATTATTTCTTACCAATATAAAAGCAAGGAGTAAAATATACTTCATGGTGCTAAAAACTGCTCGTGTGTCACTTATTTTTTTTTATATTTCTATATAAAAATTATAATTCAATTAATTTGATGTTAGTTTTTATTTAGATGTGGGAGTACGTATCTATAAAAATGTTCTATATATTAAAAATATTTCACATAAATCAAATATATGGAATACGTTTGAATAGAATATCGTAAATTAATTCTTACTTTTTACTTCACAACAAGTTTATATTTTTGTAAACAAATTTAACAGGTGTGAATCCTTCAGGCAACTTGGAATTCTACATGAAATATAATTACATTTCCATTTAATCTACGTAAATGCATTTACAAGAAATAAATTTAATTTTATACGCAAATACTGAGTGTGATAATACTAGGTGGTCTGATAAGTAACCTAGTACGCCGATGAGGGTGTTGCTATCTCAAAAAAAAATAGTCTATAAAAAGTCTTTCAACATTTTTTTAGGTATGTGTGTCATATTTTCGTGCGATATATTTTTTTAAATTGAAGTCGGTACCAGTTGCTTTTTGGCTTATTGTACTTCTTTCATTAATTGATGTTACCCACTTCTGGATCTTGGTACCCTCTACTAGTTTGTTCAAATCAAAAGGATGGATGTTATATGTTTGTGGAAAAAATGGACTGTTTTCTGCGATCCAGTGCCTCGCAATGGTACAATACATGTTTTACTGTCTTAGGTTCCCTACCGCATATTTTGCATCTTGGGTCTCCATTATATATGAAAAAAACTTTCTGTTGATGGATACCGCATTTGCTAACCGTTGACCAAAACATGATCAAGTGATCACTTTTCAGCAGTGTTTGGACCTCATGAATAGAAGAAATTCGTCAGACTTTGGTGTTGAGTGGTAACCGTTAATAAAACGTGGATTTACTACCTAAATTTGGTAATCTGGGAAACCGTAGAAACACTTAGTAATTTAGATTTCTTATCTACACACCAGAGAAAAAAATGAACGTATATATGTCAAAGGACTGAAACCTGCAAGTGTGCTTCACAAAGCTGTTAAGAATAGCAATTCATAGGACTTCTGGTGTTAAGTGGTATCCATTAATAAAACCTGGATCCACTATCTAAATTCGAAAATGTGGGAAACCATAGAAATTTAGGACGATCAGTATCCCAGATTTCCTATTTAATAAATAAAATAGAAATTCGTCAGACTTTGGTGTTGAGTGGTAACCGTTAATAAAACCTGGTTCCACTACCAAAATTTGGTAATCTGGGGAACCGTAGAAACACTTAGAACGATCAGTAATTCAGATTTCCTATCTACACAACAGAGAACAAAATGAACGTATATCAGAGGACTGAAACCTGCAAAATTGCTGTTATGAATAGCAATTCATAGGAGTTCTGGTGTTGAGTAATAACCATTAATAAAACCTGGATCCACTATCTAAATTCAAAAATCTGGGAAACCATAGAAATTTAGGACGATCAGTATCCCAGATTTCCTATTCAAGAAATAAAATAAAAATTCGTCAGACTTTGAATAAAACCTGGATCCACTATCTAGATTCCAAAATCTGGGAAACCCTAGAAATTTAGGACGATCAGTAGGTATCCCAGATTTCCCATTCAAGTCTACACACCAGAGAACAAAATAAAGGCATGTCAGAGGAGTGAAGCCTGCAAAAGTAGGTACTCCAAAGCGAACATGAATGACTCAATGGATCGGAAATACTATGTTGGTACTGCAATATTAGACAAATAGCAGAAACTCAGTTATAAACGGCCACAGGTGTAGTTTCTTCACCGACTCACAAGAACGTTATTATAATGGTAAGATTTCGTCTTCAAATTGCTTCTTCATCCGGCTTATTCTCTTGATTTGGCCTCCTCAATTAAATATGTGTTCCCAACTTTTATCGTAAAAAGAAAATTCAGTTTGAACAAGAGATAATTAAAGAAACAAACGCATATTTTGCAGAACTTCCAGAATTTTATTATTATTACAAAAAGATAGTCTTCTTCGATTCATAAAACCTGGATCCACTAGGTATCTAAATTCGAAAATCTGGGAAACCGTAGAAATTTAGGACGATCAGTATCCCAGATTTCCCATTCAAGTCTACACAGCAGAGAACAAAATAAACGCATGTCAGAGGAGGGAAGCCTGCAAAAGTACTCCAAAGCTGTTATGAATAGCAATTCATAGGAGTTCTGGTGTTGAGTGGTAACCATTAATAAAACCTGGATCCACTATCTAGATTCGAAAATCTGGGAAACCGTAGAAATTTAGGACGATCAGTATCCCAGATTTCCCATTCAAGTCTACACACCAGAGAACAAAATAAACGCATGTCAAATGACTAAAGCCTGCAAAACTGCTCCAAAGCGAACATGAATGACTCAATGGATCGGAAATACTATGTTGGTACTGCAATATTGGACAAATTAAAGCAGAAACTCAGTTTAAACGGCCACATGTGTAGTTTCTTCACCGACTCACAAGAACGTTATTATAATGGTAAGATTAGGTCTTCAAATTGCTTTTTCATCCGGCTTATTCTCCTGATTTGGCCTCCTCAATTAAATATGTGTTCCCAACTTTTATCGTAAAACGAAAATTCAGTTTGAACAAGAGATAATTAAAGAAACAAACGCATATTTTGCAGAACTTCCAGAATTTTATTATTATTACAAAAAGATAGTCTTCTTCCATTCATAAAACCTGGATCCACTATCTAAATTCGAAAATCTGCGAAACCATAGAAATTTAGGACGATCAGTATCCCAGATTTCCTATTCAAGTCTACACAGCAGAGAACAAAATAAACGCATGTCATAGGAGTGAAGCCTGCAAAAGTACTCCAAAGCTGTTATGAATAGCAAATCATAGGAGTTCTGGTGTTGAGTGGTAACCATTAATAAAACCTGGATCCACTATCTAGATTCGAAAATCTGGGAAACCGTAGAAATTTAGGACGATCAGTATCACAGATTTCCTATTCAAGTCTACACAGCAGAGAACAAAATAAAGGCATGTCAGAGGAGTGAAGCCTGCAAAAGTACTCCAAAGCTGTTGTGAATAGCAATTCATAGGAGTTCTGGTGTTGCGTGGTAACCATTAATAAAACCTGGATCCACTATCTAGATTCGAAAATCTGGGAAACCGTAGAAATTTAGGACGACCAGTATGCCAGATTTCCCATTCAAGTCTACACAGCAGAGAACAAAATAAACGCATGTCAAATGACTAAAGCCTGCAAAACTGCTCCAAAGCGAACATGAATGACTCAATGGATCGGAAATAATATGTTGGTACTGCAATATTATACAAATAGCAGAAACTCAGTTATAAACGGCCACAGGTGTAGTTTCTTCACCGACTGACAAGAACGTTATTTGGTCTTCAAATTGCTTTTTCATCCGGCTTATTCTCCTGATTTGGCCTCCTCAATTAAATATGTGTTCCCAACTTTTATCGTAAAACGAAAATTCAGTTTGAACAAGAGATAATTAAAGAAACAAACGCATATTTTGCAGAACTTCCAGAATTTTATTATTATTACAAAAAGATAGTCTTCTTCCATTCATAAAACCTGGATCCACTATCTAAATTCGAAAATCTGCGAAACCATAGAAATTTAGGACGATCAGTATCCCAGATTTCCCATTCAAGTCTACACAGCAGAGAACAAAATAAACGCATGTCAGAGGAGTGAAGCCTGCAAAAGTACTCCAAAGCTGTTGTGAATAGCAATTCATAGGAGTTCTGGTGTTGAGTGGTAACCATTAATAAAACCTGGATCCACTATCTAGATTCGAAAATCTGGGAAATCGTAGAAATTTAGAACGATCAGTATCCCAGAATTCCCATTCAAGTCTACACACCAGAGAACAAAATAAACGCATGTCAAATGACTAAAGCCTGCAAAACTGCTCCAAAGCGAACATAAATGACTCAATGGATCGGAAATACTATGTTGGTACTGCAATATTGGACAAATTAAAGCAGAAACTCAGTTTAAACGGCCACATGTGTAGTTTCTTCACCGACTCACAAGAACGTTATTATAATGGTAAGATTTGGTCTTCAAATTGCTTTTTCATCCGGCTTATTCTCCTGATTTGGCCTCCTCAATTAAATATGTGTTCCCAACTTTTATCGTAAAAAGAAAATTCAGTTTGAACAAGAGATAATTAAAGAAACAAACGCATATTTTGCCGAACTTCCAGAATTTTATTATTATTACAAACAGATAGTCTTCTTCCATACATAAAACCTGGATCCACTATCTAAATTCGAAAATCTGCGAAACCAAAGAAATTTAGGACGATCAGTATCCCAGATTTCCTATTCAAGTCTACACAGCAGAGAACAAAATAAACGCATGTCAGAGGAGTGAAGCCTGCAAAAGTACTCCAAAGCTGTTATGAATAGCAATTCATAGGAGTTCTGGTGTTGAGTGGTAACCATTAATAAAACCTGGATCCACTATCTAGATTCGAAAATCTGGGAAACTGTAGAAATTTAGGACGATTTCCCATTCAAGTCTACACACCAGAGAACAAAATAAACGCATGTCAAATGACTAAAGCCTGCAAAACTGCTCCAAAGCGAACATGAATGACTCAATGGATCGGAAGTACTATGTTGGTACTGAAATATTGGACAAATTAAAGCAGAAACTCAGTTATAAACGACCACATGTGTTGTTTCTTCACCGACTCACAAAAACGTTATTATAATGGTAAGATTTGGTCTTCAAATTGCTTCTTCATCCGGCTGATTCTCCTAAATTGGCCTCATCAATTAAATATGTGTTCCCAACTCTGATCGTAAAAAGAAAATTCAGTTTGAACAAGAGATAATTAAAGAAACAAACGCATATTTTGCAGAACTTCCAGAATTTTATTATTATTACAAAAAGAAGACTATATCGAATAAAATAAAATAATTTTCTGGAAAAACATGTTTTTCATTTTAAAGAAAATGACTTACCAGACTTCCTAGTACATATAAAAAAGTTATTTGTATTTTGATTAGGTCTCTACACATGCTACACATTTATAAATTAATGAATTATACATAAATACGCATTAGAAGTGTAGTTTATAAATAAATATGTAAACAATGTATTTACTTTAATACTGGTAGATAAAATGGGAATTTAATTGTATTTCTTAAGTTCTTGACTCATAAACAAATATTCCATCTTTTCTTAATTTTCTGAATCATTTACTATAAGTACTCTTTTTTGTTCCAACTTTGGCTCTAATTCTCTTACCAAGTAGAAATTTCATTGATTTAGATGAATTCCTCGTAAGATATTTTAACATTTTTGAGAGTTAGTTATACTAATCAATCAATCTGGTGTTTGAAATATAAAAAATCATACAGAAACAGTAAGAATTTAATAAACAATAGTTTGCTTATCCTACAAACCCCTTGGCATTTTTGACATTTACACGAGAGCTTGATAGATTAATTTATACTTTCATTTAAGGTGCCGTCTTTTGTATGGTAGCCACAGATACAACAAAAAATGCCTTCATCAAGCTAGGCAAGGTTCAAAGACTTACTTGCCTTTGGATAGCCGGAGTTCTGAGAGGCACTTCAACAGCAGCAAAGAAAGTCCTGTTAGACCTTCCTCCTATTCATATAATCTTGAAGGGAAGCAAGGACTCCTAGAGACTTTAAAAATAATTCAGCAAAATTTTTGTTAGATCATAAAACAACAAAATAAAGCAGTGAATTGGAGAAGACATCTGGAATATGAAATCAGACCACAAGTTTTCCAAATACCTGCCCAAGAAAACATTCCAGGTAGAAATACATTTACGTAACTAATAGTCCAATGCGAGCACTGAAATCAAGCAGGGATATACCTATAAGATTAAAGAGGAACCAGGAGTAGGAATTTACAGTAATGATAAAAACGTAAAAAAATCTCTGTCCTTCTAGGAGCATATACATCCGTATATGCAATTTTGCAAGGCGCAAGTGAAAATAATTTGAGGAGTTACAAATCTACGTGGATCAATATAATCACAGATAGTCAGACAGCTTTTGGGACTTTCAAAACATCAAAATGCCGAATAAAACTAGATATCCTGGCGGAACATAACACTATCAAATTGGTTTGGGTACCAGCACATAGAAGAATACAACAGAACAAACAAGCTAATAAACTTGCAAGAGAAGGATCAACCACAACATTCTCCTGTTCAAAATCAGCTCTAGGGGCGGTCCTGAATCAAATAAAAGGCTGAATCCATAGAAAACACAACTAACACTGGGAAAGCATCTTTGGCCAAGCAAAACAAGACGTGGTCGAGAAGAGCTAAAACATTGTACAAAACTAGCAGATATCAGCTACGATCCATTAATGGTTTCATTAAAGACTATGCACCTGTCAACGGGTATCTGCAAACCATAAGACTTTTTAATAGAGACCCAACCTGCAGATAATACATACTATACCATTGCGAGGAAGTTAATCAGCCATCTATTAAACCTTTACAAAACAAGTAGACGGTACCAAGATTCTAGAGAGGGTGACATGAAACAATGCAAGAAGTAGAATAAGTCTAACTAGGCTGCAATCATTTTTAGAAAGTTACACAATAAGTCATATGGAGTTGTTAAATACTCCCAGAAGATTGCATCGTGGATCAGATATAGTTGAAGTTTTCTGTTTTCTGTCCTTATATTCGACAATTCCTTTCTATTTTTTCATGGCTTCTTCGTTAATGTCGTCTATTGTTTTACCCCAACGCAACATCGTGAAAACGTAGAAATCATTTTGTCTGTCGGTCTGTCTGTCTATAAACACATCTCATTTGTTATTACAAGGGTTAGAGATACAAATAATATGTCAAATTAAAGTGCTTGCTCTGAAGGCGCATTAAAGGTGATATTTTTTTTACTTCCGGTTCAAAAATTATAACCAAAAGAAGTAGTGTAAAGTCGTTTGAGGTGAAAACAGTAAAGTCACTTTTAATCTCAAAAGATTGTATGGGGTTCACTAAAATTCTTAGAAGGTTACACAACGGATCATATGGAGTTCCCTTTTTCTCTCAAACGGTTGCACAACGAGTCGGTTATGTCGTCTGTTAAAGTTTAATGGTTTCTTTACAACTTGAGTCAACGAGTTCCCTTTTACTCTTAAAAGGTTGCACAGTGGATCACATATAGTTTAAGTCATCCGTAATATGACATTTCTCTTTTGCTACATTTTTATTCCATACAGGTATTTAAGTTTCTGCTCAGGCGGAAACCCTACTGAAAACAGGAAGGGGTGAAAGTTGCCATTTTTTTACGAAAATTGTCGTTATCGATAATATGAATAAAAAAATTCTCAGTCGAAGGTGTTGATACAACAATTCGAAATTCTGACGGGCGGACACCTGAGTGGATACAAAGAAGGTGGTGGACAAGGGTAAAGGGGGCCAAAAGTTAAGCAAAAAATCATCATCGAAAGCTGGTGGCGAAAAGAGGTGGCAGACAAGGGCAAAAAAGACCAAAATTTGGTTCTCTTTATCCTTGTCCGTCACCTTCTTTGTATCCACTCAGGAGTCTGCCCGTCGGTATTTCCAATAATCCTATCAACATTTTCAACTAGGAAAATTTTCATCTACTTATATTATCAATTTCCTGTGATAAATGAGCAAGTTGCAAAGGAGAAATCTCATATTACGGATGACGGCAAAATTTCGACTTCAGTTCTTCTGCTATCACCTTTTCTAGTTATCCAGATACAGATCCAAATCCTGTAGATTAGACTATCTTGAAAGTGATGAGTAATAAATGAGTTTGGTGAATTTGTTTAATAAAACAAAACAGACTTTAGTTTAACATTTTTTTTATAGTTTTTAAATGCAAAATATCAATATCAATCCAATTTTACTTCTTTCGACCACCAAATGGAGCATATGGGGCTCCTAAGTTAGCCAACTGAGAAGATCCTTTAGCAAATGCATCAACCATTGCTTTAGCAACGTCAGCTGTATTTTCAGCAAAAATACCATATCCTTTGGCTGCTACCTGTGCAGGACTACCCAACATTGGTTGCTCTTGACCACCAGCAAACTCATCCATCTGCAAAGAACTGTAAATAATTAGGAAATATATCAAATTGTTTTATAAATATATTATGATAATAAAAATATGTACAAGTATATAATTATAAACATTAAATTCTCTTTAAAAACGTTTCTTTTTACCAATTTTTAAAATAAATCATTTGGAGAAGTCTTTAATCTTTGCTTAATCTATAATTGTCTTTATGAAGAAAATTTTGTTAAAGCAAAAAGTTACTAGAAGAAAGAGTTTACAATTTAATTCCACCAGCAATATACCTATGAGATACTCTTTTAAACGGCCTACAAGATGATAAAGTTATTCCGAGTTTTGAAGAGGAAAGAACGATAGAATTAGATTAATCCATCTTTATTCTTGTGTTGAGAAAGATTTGGTGGTATATTTTAAATTTTAAATACGTGAGTTACGAGTGAGAGGACAGCTACTCTCTTTATTGCTCTCTTTTTCTAGTACATGTCACGATTTACGCATATGTCTAGAAGTAGGTATATGCCCTAAGAAACAGTTAGCTGTACCTAAACTAACACACTAAACATATGAGTATTATTATCCGCCTTATTATATCCACTGTCAATAATTGTCTTTTGTCATTTTTTTATTACTATCAGCCTTTAATAATCCTCTGTCATTGATTGTTTATCATCAATATCTTGTCAGTTTTGTCATTTTTGTCAAAAGTTAACAGTTTTGTTAAATGTCAAATAATCTACTCCGATGTCTAAAACAAGCGTTACTTAAGGCCGATGTGCGTAAATCGTGATGTATACTCGAAAGAGAGAGCAACTGTCATTGCACTCGTACACTCACGTAATTGGCTGCCTCTTCTTTCCAGCCAATTACATGAGTGTACGAGTGATATAAAAGGTGCTTTCTTTATTGCCCTAAGAAACAGTCCGCTGTGAATCTTGACAGGTTACTGCCAATTGCGACAACATCTCTTTAGGATGAAATTAACAGAATCGCCGCTATGCAGAGGCTGCGAACAAGAAGAGGAAACAGTAGAACACATTATGTATGACTGCTCTGCTTTTTCTGAAATCAGAAGATCCGTGTTGGGTGAGTATTGGCTTACACCAGCCGATGTCAGGGAGATCCCCCTCGGGAGCCTCATCACCTATTTTAAATCACTAGGCCTGATGACAGCCTGAGGTGAGGATATCCCTACAATACGGGAGGATGCACAATGGGTCATATGTGGCCTCAGTGCTGGCTAAGCACTAGCTCGCCTCTCCCCAAATTTCCAGATCCAGATCCAGTCAGCTGTATGCATGATCCAGTCGTCATTAACGCATTAAACTTATGAGAATTGTCATCTTCCATGTCATCTGTCAATGATTTATCTCTTGTCATTCTTGTCATTTCTAGAAGTGAACCTGAGGCTCTATTATCCTCAGCCCTTTGAATTCAATGTCACTGATTCTTAATCGTTATTATCTTGACAGTTCTCTCGTTTTTGTCAGTAGTTAGGAGTTTTTCAGAAATGTCAACTGATATATTCCTATTCCATATTAAAAAGTAATTCAGAGTAAGCCAAGTTACTCCAATGTCTCAAATAAACGTCAATTCAGTGCTCGAAGCATATACTTCTTGAGATAGCGTCCGATGTGCGTAAATCGTGACATATATGTAATAGAAAGAGAAAGCAATAATTAAAGACAGCAACTGCTATCTTACATACGTAGCTAGCTGCTACTTTTTCCCAGGCAATTACATGAGTGAGATGAAAGTTGTTCTCTTTACTACTGTCTCATTCTCGTATGGCATGATTTATACACACCGCAAGCTGCCTATAAAAGTTTATACTCTAAGATTCAGTGAAACCGAAATAAAAATGATAAATGGTAATTATAGACCTATTAAAAATAGCTGTCTCTCGGTTGAAAAGAGAGAAAAGATTGCGGTACCCACTCAAGCTGGCCTGTAATTGTCAGTAGAGAGAAGACCGATAGGGTACTCCGATCTTCTCTCATAAGCACATACAGACAGCTCTAATTATTACGTTCTCTATCTACAAAACCAGTATGTTTAGTGTTTTAGTTGTAACAGAAAGTTACAAGTCAAGTAGAGAAACTAATCGAGAAACGGACTATTTTTTATTAGTACACCAATATATCTTTCTGCATGATATTAATTAAAAATGATATTCTTCATTTTTTACGACCCATTGCTGAAGGCATAGATCCAGCCATATCTGCCATTTTTCCTGCCATATCCATTCCTGTATCCATCATTCCTTTGGCAGCTCCCAGCATGCTTTTTGCAGCACCAGCAGCTGCTCCCCCGGCTTGGGAAGCCATACCAACGGGATCTGGCATTTGACAAGAAACAAATTCACCAGTCTAAAATACAACCAATACGCATTTAAAGATTAGTTTTTAATAAAATTGCAAGATAAAATAACTAGATGTCAAAAATTCTGAAACCGGTCCTTCACCAATAAACACAGTTAGAGTAGAAAGTATTGTTCAGTGCAACGACAGGTCCGGCTAGGGAATTTTTTTTTTTATTTTTAATTTGATGAACGCCTGGATCCATAGTCAATAAAACCATCAGTCATCGTCAAGGAAAATGCATATTTAACAAACAAAGTTGAACTACTGCTTAATTGTTATGTACACCATACTGTCCTTTCCAGGATAGTGCTAAAAAGTTGCTATGCTTTGTTTATGGAAAGCTGAACGGACCTCGGTTTAGAAATTAGCCACCCCAATAACGATAAATATCTGGGACGTCTATAGAATATTTGGAAGAGTGTTGACGGGTGTTTGAAGGCGGGTTAAAGGTGTTTTTTGGCCCAAAAACCGGCCTTACGGGTTACCCTTTTTCACACCAATAAAATTGTAGGCATTTATTTAGTTGACTAGCTAATTTTATACCGTCGGTTTTTCGTGACGGTTTGATGGTGTACTCCCATCATTTTTTCCTAACGCGTCAAAAGAAGCAAAAATTGACAACATTAAAATTTTTAAGAGAGTTATTAAATAAGACATCGAATAATTATTGAGCATACTCTTTATCTTATCTTATTATATAAAGCGAGCAACTGTTTGCATGTATTGCCATAGGTTCTCTAAGACAGCTCAATCGATTTCGTTGAAATTTGAAATATAGGTGCACACGTGGCAAAAAATCGATCTAGCTGGATACCACGTCTGGCAAAAATTTTTTTTTCCATTTTTCCAACTAGCCTTGAAATAAGGTAAAAAGAAAGAAAAAGAAGCAGACTATAGTAACTACTTGATGGATGAAATTTGTATCCACAACTGCTCTCATTAATCTCTTCTCACATCAAGAAGCAAGATACTTCAAGAGGCTTCTGGACTGGATGATGTATTCCCTGGAGAGGTGGAACGCTGGGTATAGGATAATCCAAAGAATTATAAGGGAAAAGGAGGAGCGTGATAGGCTCCTTTATAATTAGTTCAGCCACTGAGGAGGGTATTTTTTAGTGGGTATTCGAGGGACAGTTCTCTTGAGATTCCCATACTACCTGGCCTCGAACACCTAGAGGCCGGGTGTATAGTAAGTTCACATTTAGTGTATCTTAACTGATGCAGGATTTAAAAGTACCCACTGATAAAATCAAAGCAATAAACTAATTTATTTTGTGGTGTTTTTGCATTTTGAACTTAAAATAAAAATTTGGACTATAAAATGCGAAATTCGACTCAGAATACGTCAATTCGACAGAAAAGTGCATGTTTTGTGGTGTTTTTGCATTTTGAACTAAGAATGACTAAAAATTAAAATATGAATATTTCTACGTGAAAATAGAAAATATGACCAAAAGTTCCAAAAATAGACTTAGAATACGTCAAATCGACACAAAAGTGCTAAATAACGACTATTTAATACCTACTAAAATAGTTAAGCCGACCCTAAACGTTTGGGTAGATAATCTCTTTGGGACAATTCCTTAACAATAGATGTTTACTGTTTATTTTTACTCCCCGTATCAAAATGACTTTTATAATAAAGGTACACTAAATGTGAACGTACTATACATAAATTTATTTTTCTCCCCTCTTGCCCAATCCTGTCTGATGTAATGTCGTAAAGACAGTTCTAGACAGGGCCAGATCCGGAAGAAAGGGGTTTTTGTATTTTGAACTCAAAATGACTAAAAATGAAAATTTTGACCATAAAATGAATATTTCTACCTAAAAATGCAAAATATGACAAAAAATGCGACAAATCGACTCAGAATACGTCAAATCGACACAAAAGTGCTTAATAACGACTATTTAATACCAACTAAAATAGTTAAGCCGACCCTGAACGTTTGGGTAGATAATCTCTTTGGGACAATTCCTTAACAATAGATGTTTACTGTTTATTATTACTCCCCGTACCAAAATGACTTTTATAATTAAGGTACATTAAATGTGAACGTACTATACATAAATTTATTTTTCTCCCCTCTTGCCCAGCCCTGTCTGATGTAATGTCGTAAAGACAGTTCTAGACAGGGCCAGATCCGGAAGAAAGGGGTTTTTGTATTTTGAACTCAAAATGACTAAAAATGAAAATTTTGACCATAAAATGAATATTTCTACCTAAAAATGCAAAATATGACAAAAAATGCGACAAATCGACTCAGAATACGTCAAATCGACACAAAAGTGCTTAATAACGACTATTTAATACCAACTAAAATAGTTAAGCCGACCCTGAACGTTTGGGTAGATAATCTCTTTGGGACAATTCCTTAACAATAGATGTTTACAAGAGGTTATATATTTTTACTCCTCTTATCAAAATGACTTTTATAATAAAGGTACACTAAATGTGAACGTACTATACATAAATTTATTTTTCTCCCCTCCTGCCCAACCCTGATCTGATGCAATGTCGTAAAGATGGTCCCAGACAGGGCCACATCAGGAACAAAGGGCAAAAAAAGTTAATAAAATTTTGTAAAGTTCAATATGATCTAAAAAATAAATTAAAATTTAAACTCACCAAAAAGACTGCTAAAGCTGCAACTACAATAAAATATTTCATGATGCTTACAAACTTCTGATACACTTAATCTGATATTGCGCTATATATTTATATAAAAAATTTACTCCGGATGTATCAATTGCACCAAAAATTAAAATTAAACTAATCAACAATTTTCTAACAATAAAATCAATACGTAATTTGAATAAAAAAATATATACAATTACATAAAGTAATTATTTATTTTTATGTAATCATGAAACCGTATCGTAGGTAAAAATAACTTCTTGTTAAGTATAGACCTTAATGAGAAATTAATTGATAAATTAGCGTGTTGAAATCGTAATATTAATTATAATTATTATTTAATTTATGTATAATAAGTGATAATGGATGTAATTTTTATACAGATTTTATTACAATTTTTAATGTAGCTTATTATAGAGATGAGATTAAATGATTTTAGTATATTTTTTAATGTTAAAAAAAGTTATTGGATTTTTAAGATAGACTAAAATGTGTATGGTTGTTATGATGCTAGTAAGTATTAAAAAAAAAGAGTGTGCGTGTGTGTAACCTTTACGCGGGATTGAAGTAAAACTCGTTGACGTACGTATCGGAAAATAAATATTTAATTACAATTCAATTATATTTATTGTCTATATACTTTACAAAAAATGAGATGTTATATTTATATTATTCATTAGAAATAGGAATTTGAAAGTTATCATTATTTTTTTATATGAAATAATACATTTATGATAACTAAAATGTGAAACATAGATTTTACTCTCTAAATACCATTAATGTATTTGAAACCGTTTGAAAATTTTGAAAATTTCATAAATAAATTTTAAAAATTTAAGCTCCTCCCATAGCTGAAATCACACCGTTACTTCCATCAGAATCTTCCGTTAGAATCTAACGTTAGAGTTACCCCTAGTCGCGCCTAAAGAAGTTTTGCTTCAATAATAGGTAAACAATATTAAAAAAATACACACATTACGTTTAAAATGTGTGACTTTGTAGCTGTATCTACCTTATTGTAATACAACACAACACAAGAGCCATCGATAGTTAGATAACCATTTCATTTTGTAGCATTTTATAGCATATTCCATAAAATTTAAAATCCTGAGTTGAGTTTGTTTTCTTCAGTTCTAGGAAGGATCTGTTATTGCTGGTAAAAGATCAGCAATCCTGACTAGTGGTTTTATGGCCTTTATGGCTACCTAACCAAACCTAAAATAAGTATAAGCAAGTGTTAAAACATTTCGAATATTAACAAAAACGTGCAACATGCTTCTTTACTTAACGTAAAGCTTCCCTATAAACAATTATTTACTATCATAATATGTATGTATGTATATAAACTTACTTAATCAAATCATAATGAATGTCGCTGTCTCGTCTTTTTTTCATTTTCATTTTTCTTCAAATCTTTCTGGCGCTGATAATATGCCCTTTGACGTTCACAATTTCTTTTTATTTTTAGCTCTTTAAGTCTATAAAACGAAAATAGCTGGGTATAAATAATAGGTATAAATAATTAGGTATAAATAGTGTAATTACACACCAAAAATAAAATTTATGCATATGGAGTACCTACTCACTCATTTTCATTCAATATTTTTTCATCACTTTCTTCATTAATAAATCCACTTTGTTTATTCATATTTAAAACAAACACTTTATAAACAAATTTAAACTATTTACCACCAATGTATTTTGTTTGACAAGCTGTCAATTCATACAATTACAGATTTAATTTTATTTAATATACTTAGTAGGCGGAATCGTGTTAGGTATTTTGCATCAGGTTTTGTTTCCGGTACGCGGTACATTAGAATGACGTCACGTCCGTTAGAATTAATGAGTTACCCCTAGTCGCCGCTAAAGAAGTTTTACTTAAAAAATATTTGAGTTAACTTTTTCGAGATTACATTTTTTAAAATTTAAAATTTTAAAAACTAAAAAGAAATAAAATTTCATATTCAAATATACATATGCTCTGAATTAGTAGGAGAGAGATGCTGCACGAGAGCGACTACGTAATAATAATATAATCATTGAGTACACGATTAATTAACAATTAAAAAACAAGGGTTTATAATAAATTTAACACATACAATATATTGTAGCATTCCAAAACACGTACCTTTGAATTCAAGTAATTTACAAATTTATTTTTTCCCATGATCTTTCACCATATGCAAGCAAATTCACATTTTTAATTTACTTAAGTATATTATTGGGTTTAAAAATGGAAAAAATAGCATGATTAGTCGCCAATATCCAGAATTTAAAATTATGGTTTTTGATTGGTTAGTCGATTCGAAACAACTCGAAAACGTCCGATTCCTTTTAGCAAGTTGCCCGAGGTAATCAATCGTAACAGTCGGAGAACTTGCGTTTGACCCAATAACGGGGATCGTACTACCAATGGTGTTAGGGGTGACAGATACACCTGCGACCTATAAGATCTATTGTGTCCCCCTTTTCTTGCTATATTTCTGATGATTCCTCAGACTTATAGCAGCTCTTCTAGTCCTATCTTCCTTAGAAAGATTAGGATATCATTGGGTTTTAAATTAGATAGTTCTTCCCTTTCTATTTCGTATGACCCTAGGTATTTGACCCTAGAATTACTTAATGCCATGCATTCTGAAAGTATATGTATTGAGGTTTCATCCTTTACTTCACAGAATCTGCAGTTTGCTTCATTTACTAATCCTAGTTTCTTCATATGTCCTCTTAATCGACAGTGACCGGTTAGTATTCCTGTTATAATTCGGAGGTTTTTCTTACTCAGGTTAAGACAGCTGTGAGATCTCTTCTGGTTATAGTTTCCCAGGAGCGTCTTCGATTGTCTTAGTCCTTCTAGAATCTAGATCATTCCATTTTTCGCTATCCATTTTTTTCTTTAGTTTTTCTAAGATTGTACTACTGCTGATCCCACAGGATGGTTCTGGTCCCAGGTATGGGGTTTCAGCTCCTTTTTTTGCCAGTTTGTCTGCTGTTTCATTTCCTTCTATTCCTACGTGTCCTGGAACCCATAGGAGGGTAACAGTGTTATTCTGTCCTAGTTCATTTAATTTGCCTAGGCATTCCCAGACCATCTTTGAATTGATTGTATCTGAGTTCAGAGCTTTGATGGCTGCTTGACTATCTGACATGATTACAATATTCTGTCTACGATAGTTCCTTTCAATGTTAAATTCTATACATCTTTCGATGGCACGAATTTCCGCTTGAAAGATGCTTGGGTACGTACCCAAGCTTTCTGAGTATTTGGTTGTAGGTCCAAACACCCCTGCTCCTGTTCCTTTATCTGTCTTGGAGCCGTCCGTGTACCATTTTATGGCGTTTTGGCTTAGCCCCAATATGGTGTTTTCGTCCCATTCAGATTTGCTTCCCAGTTTAGTGGTAAATTTTCTTACAAAGTTAAATTTTTTTGGCATGTCATCTTGGGGCATTTCCCAAGTTTGATCAAGTTGAAGTGATCGAGGTTTTTCCTTGATTATTCCTTCTTTGTTCATTCTATATATTGTTTTCTTTCTTGCATTTTCTACTTGAATATGCAGTGGCGAGAGATTTAGTATTACTTCCATTGCAGCAGTGGGACATGTTCTCATTGCTCCAGTGATACATGCACAGGCTAGTCTCTGCATCTTTGTCCTCGTAGTGATCACATTAGCTCTCGTGCCCCAAGCTACTGCCCCAGCAATGTTTCTGCACACCATAAGGGCTTTTGTAGCTTTGTGTACCTATTATTTCGTTTTCGTGTTTGTTCCAGAGTAACTTATTATCTAGGATTAGCCCTAGATATTTGACCTCTGTCTTCCAATCAACGCTATTTCCACCTATTTTTATAGTTTTTAGTTTAGGTTTCTTTTTCCTTGTAAAGGCTATTAACGTTGACTTGGTGGGGTTGATATTAAGTCCCACTGAATCACACCACTGCTTTGCTGTGTTCAGTCCTCTTTGCACTATGTTGCAGAGGACGTTTTCATATTTCCCTCTTGTGAGCATAACTACGTCATCAGAGTAACCCTGGCAAGGTATACCTACTTCGGTCAATTGCCAGAGTAAGCTGTCTACGGTGAGGCTCCACATAAGTGGGGATGCAACTCCCCCTTGCGGACAACCTCTGGTCGTATTGATGGAGATAGTGTCTTGGCCTACCTTCATTTCTGCGATTCTTGTAGACAGTAATTGCGACAACCAGGTGGAAGTCGTTCTATCTACTCCTCTATCACTGAGTGCTCTTTTGACAGCCTCGTGTGGAGTATTGTCAAAAGCCCCCTCTATGTCTAGAAAGGCACATACCACGGTTTCTTTTGTGTTTAGAGCGTCTTGGATTTCGTCAGTCAATTGTATCAACGCGGTCTCCGTAGATTTGCCCGTTTGATATGCATGCTGACGAGGGTGCAGTGGCACCTGCTCCAAGACTTCTGTTCTAATATAGTTATCTACAGTTTTTTCCATCGTCTTGAGAACAAACGATGTAAGGCTGATTGGTCTAAGGGATTTAGGGTGTGTAGTGTCCTGCCTTGGGGATGAAGGTGATTCTTGCCCTCCTCCACACTTCTGGTATATATACCAGTTCAAAACTGCTCCGACTGATTCGGATCACATGAGGAATGATTGCCTCCTGCCCCTGTTGTAGTAGGGCAGGAAATATTCCGTCAGTTCCAGGGGTTTTGAATGGCTGAAAGGTGTTCATAGCCCATCTCAGCCGTTTCTTCACTGCATATGTGTTTTGCCATTGCAGTGTCTTCCCTGGTTGGTCTTCTAGTTTTGTACCTCGTATTTCCTGTGGTGTTTATGCCTGCAGGAAAGTGGGTTTCTAGCAGGAGCTTTGCTCGTTCTTTTTCGCTTTCTGTAAAGCGTCCATCTGGCTTTCGCAGTGCCATTACTGTATCTACTCTTCCTTTTGCTAAGACTTTGTGTAGTCTTGCAGCAGAAGGTGTAGAGTCTATTTCTTCGCAGAATTTTCTGAAGCTGTTTTTTTTGGCTTTTCTAATCTTTTTATTGTAAGTTGTGAGTTTCTCGGTGTAGCTCTGCCAATCTCCGTTACATTTGGCTCTGTTGAAGAGCTTCCTTGTTTCGGATCTTAGGTTTGACAGATGACTATTCCACCATATTGCGTCGTTTGACTTTCTAGTCCTTTGAAGAGGACAGCTTGATTCATAGGCATCGAGTATTGCCTCGTTTAATTCTATGAGATCATTTTCCAATACCAGGTGGTTTTTGGCTTTCCCTGTGGCTCGAAGGCCTGCAAGGTTTCTGTTTAAATTAGTCTTATAATTTTCCCAGTTGGTTTTCCTGGGGTTTCTCCTTAGTATAGGTTCAGGAGGATTGCATTCTAGTCTGAACATGATCAATCTGTGATCAGAAAGAGACGGTTCATTCGAAACTCTCCAATCTTTTACATGATCTTTCAGATTGAATGTGCTTAGTGTTATGTCTAACTTCCTTCCTTATTCTTGTTACAAACGTAGGGGTATTCCCTATATTATGTAGAATAAGATTCTTATTGAGAATAAATTCTAAGATTTGCTCACCTCTTTTATTGGTGTCTGTGCTTCCCCATATGGTGTTGTGGGTATTGGCGTCACATCCTATGAGTAATGGTAGCTTCTTGTCATGACAGTATTCTACTAGTCTTTGCAGTTCTAAAGGCGGTGCAGTCCCGTCTCCTGCAAAGTAGCATGAAACTATCATAACTTCTTGGCGTTTTTCCTTGAACTCGAGTTCAGCTTGAATCGGGACGAGATCTCTCGTCATGAATTCTGAAACACAACAATAATTAATACTGTTACTTACCAGGATGCAAGCTCTTGGTATGTCCGTATTACTTACATTGTATATCACCTTTGTATCCCTACTGGCCAGTCCTTTCACCTGCCCTTCACGAACCCATGGTTCCTGAATTAATGCAATTCCCATTTGGTTGCTGATAAACGTCCTTGATTTAACCGCTGAAGCTCCTTTAGCGTGATGGGCGTTTAGCTGAGCAATATTTATTCCCTTTTTTTTTATACCCCTGCTCCTCGTCGAGGACCCCTTCCTCACTTCCAACGAGGGTGTCATCTGACTCACCCAAGAGGGTGACATCCTCGTCCTGCACTTCTCCGACCTCCATGGCTGCCTTATTTTCTGAGTCTTTGCCATAGAGATCGGCGACGTGGAAGGACCCGATGCTTTCCGCATCGCTAGGTGTCTCTCTGGGTGAGCCACTACCACTTTCTGCTTGGGCAGTTTGCCCCTCTGGGTTTCCTTCCCCATCTTTCTTTTCTTCCCTTCTTAGACCGTGAACGGGGATTTTCCCGAACCGATAGAAGAAGGTGAAGCCCTTGTTCTTGAGGGATTGGCAGGATAGTTCATCTATCGCTGCCCTCAAGAGTTGCCCTGTCGCCTCTTCTTTCAGGCTGATGACTTTCCATTGGTCTGTCCTCAGACCCTCGTTTTGGGCTTTAATCAGCTGAAGTAGCTTCTCAGCTGATAGCCCTTTGCTCCTTGGGAGCAAGGCAGTGATGACATGTGATTTGGGGATGTCATCTCCCCTACATGTCGTCAGCCCCCTTCCTTCCCATTTCTTTAGGTGGGGTAACTTCAGCCGGAGGCACTTGTTAACAATACAATAACAGAGTTCCAAAAGGTGTAAATACTCATTTGTATAGTCATCAATAGCGAATGAGATTGTGTCCTAGTGTGGATTTGGTGGAAATTCTAAACCTTTTTCCCTTGCATTTACATATATTGAGGATTCTTCACAAACACTCCTATTTTCATTATTATCCACAGAGATAGCTTAGCAAAATACCTAAATCATCGACACCAAGTCTCCTTGTTTACTAAAACACATCATTTCCAGACTTTAAATTTTGCAAGAAAGGTACGACAGGTCCTACACATTCCAGGAACTCAATGTCTTAGCCCAGAACTGCTCAAATGCAAGGAATCAGCAACAAATCTAAGGTACAGATCCTTCTATTTAATCTTAGATGAAGATCCCCTTTTTATGAATTCTCTGTATAGTAAATCGAGAACTCCCTACAGAGATAACGATTTATTGGACAAAACTACACTGTCTTAATATTCATCCTCAAACAAACACTGAAGTGTCTTTTCCATCTTTACCAAATGCGCAATCTTACGTTGGAAGCCCTAGTAGAACCGAATGTTGGATATATATTGGCGCAACCTCGCGCCAAGATTGGAATCTTGGCGCTATATTGGTGCACAATATCAATATTCAGCCAATATTGGGCCAATATTGATAATGAATATACCGCCAAGATTCGGTTGCGAATGTTGGCCAGACATTGGTGCAATATTGATCAATATTGCCAATATATAACCAATATTGGATATATATAGGCTGCAGTTTTTTTTGTAATATTGCCTTGGCATTGGCAACCAATATTGGTGGAATATTGGCTAAATATTGGTTAAGCGAAATATTGATAAACCAATGAACTGCCAATAATGGGCCTATATTGCGATCAATATAAACCCAATATTGTGACACAATATTATGTACAGATTGGCAAGCCAACGTTTGGCCAATATAACTAGAGAACATTTTCAACAATATTGGCGGTTATGTATAAAACCGTATTGTATCCAATATTGGTTTAAAATGGACGTTTTATATTGGCCGTTATTGGGAACCAATATTGGCGGAATATTGGCTAAATATTGGTTGAACAAAATATTGATGAACCAACGAACTTTCTATATTGCGCCTACATTGCGACCCAATATTGTGACAATATTATGTATACATTGGCAAGCCAACGTTTGATCAATATTACTATAAAGACTATTTTCAACAATATTGGTGGTTATGTATAAAACTGTATTGTAGCCAATATTGGTTTAAAATGGACGTTTTATATTGGCCGTTATTGGGAACAAATATTGGCGGAATATTGGCTAAATATTGGTTGAACAAAATATTGATGAACCAACGAACTTCCTATATTGCGCCTACATTGCGACCCAATATTGTGACAATATTATGTATACATTGGCAAGCCAACGTTTGGCCAATATTACTATAAAGACTATTTTCAACAATATTGGTGGTTATGTATAAAACCGTATTGTAGCCAATATTGGTTTAAAATGGAAATTTTATATTGGAATCAATATTGGCAAGATATTGGCTAAATATTGGTGAAACAAAATATTGATAAACCAACGAACTTTCTATATTGCGCCTACATTGCGACCCAATATTATACCTCCAATTGAGATAAAGGACTACTTGCAAACACATTTTATTACAATTTAAAGATTATTTATAATTCAGGTATAATAAAGCATGCGGTGCCGTTTCGTTAAAAGCAAAATTTACCAATAATTATTACAAAAAATTAAATATTATTAAAGATATATACTTTCAATAACGACTATGATCCAAATTCAATAGACAATATTATAAGTGAAAAAAATGTAGGTACAATCAAATGTTGGAACGAGCACCTATTTCCTTGGGATAACAATAAATAAATTTAAAAGTTTAATTTATATTGGAAATCCATCAATTAAAATAATAGTTATTTATGCAACTAGTGCGTAAAGTGACTTTTATTGACGAATGTGAAGGTTGTCGCATGAGCCGCAGGTGAATGCGACAATCACATGAGTCAAAAAAGGAACCTTTACGCACGAGTTGCATACAATATTTTTTCTACAACCGAATATTTTTACACGAAAAACAAGTATAGGTCTGATTTTTTTTACGCACTAGTGCGAAAAAATTTTGTACGGAACTCGGTATGAAACGCCATTTTGTTTAACTCGTGTTCAAAGTTATTTTCAATCGAACATTTTATTTAATTTAAAAATAATACAAAATAAAAACAAAAGAAATTATTGTTTTTATTTTTTAAATAAGCAACTATTTTATGGTATTTTGAAATATCAATATTATTTTTAATTGTTAGAGTAGATTTTAACATGAAGTACACAGACCAGGTAGTTTAGTATTTGGTTTTAAATCTTTTAATTATTCAGAGAAATATGCCGACAGGACATTTTTTGAATATTTTGTAATGTTTTTACTGCTACACACACAATAATTTAATAATTAAATATATTTACACAAATAAATAATAAAAAAAAAAATTTCCCTACCCGGAATTGAACCCGAGCCATCTAGGTGGAAGGTATACACTTTAGACCCTCGGCCAATATCATACGTAAAATTTTTTGCATAATCTTATTTAAGACAGTGCTTTTTTACTTGTTTTAAATAGTGAAAAAAAAAACTTTTTTTTCACTGGTGAAAAAAAGTAAAACTTTATTTGCCTTAAACCGTGCGTAAAGGTAATATCAATTGGAGATTATAATGATCTTATATTTCCGGTCATAGGTATAATACAGACAATATTTTATGAATTTACAGCATTGCCACATTATACCTAGGTACTTCGTGGGCGTTGTCATTGAAATTAAAAGTTTTTTTTATTTTTAATGGTTATTTCATTGCCCCAATCGCTATGTTTTATGAAACTAGACGTAGGTAGGTAGGTATTGAAGAAACTCTCAGTTTCTGTAT
This sequence comes from Altica lythri, assembly GCA_964028335.1. Taxonomy (NCBI): domain Eukaryota; kingdom Metazoa; phylum Arthropoda; class Insecta; order Coleoptera; family Chrysomelidae; genus Altica; species Altica lythri. The sequence continues at coordinate 4,697 of CAXIIO010000177.1, read as the reverse complement.
TCAAAAACTGTCAGTTCTCATGCATTCAACATTTAACAGATCTAGGTATATTAAGTTTCTACCTATTTATGACCCGTATATACCTACCGACAAACGCAGAAGATTTACATCTATAATTTCTCAGCAATGATATGTTATTAACTTACAACCTACCTAGGTACATACAATTTGAAAGAAATCAGTTTGCAAAAAGCATGTCTTAGTTCAAACTTCATTCATAAGTGTATAGAAAATAATGTAGGTAGACAAAAAAATTATAGGTATAATGGATATTTATTTAATTTTCATCGAAGGTGGCAACACTGTTTAAACAAAATAATCTCAGATAATGCAGTTATTTTGAAATCGCAATGTTGCCAGAGATGTTGTAGGCACAACTTTGCATTAGATAAAATCCTTATATAAAAAATATTTTGAATGATACGATGATTAATAAAACTTAATCTGAATGTTTCATACCTTATTCGTAAATTTACGTCCAAATAACTCTCACACAAAGTTTGTTAATTTTACTACATTTGTGGTAAGTAGAATCAATTGATCTGCTACGAATTTTTATTTCGTCTGGTACGGCAACAGTGTGTGTATTCGAGCATGGTCGGTCGGTGTCGGCTACCTATGGCTATGAGTTAGTTACAGAATTATTATTGCCTGTTAAAATTGTTAAAAGGTTTTTGTTTTAATTTTCCTTCATTGGAGTTCTATTTTGAGTATTGAAGCGTTTTTGGGTCCGTACAATTTTGGTTAAATTAGACAAAACAGTTCGTGAAGTTCGTGTGTTAGTGAATATGGATACTTCGAGTATACGGTAAGTAAATACAGTTTTAAACCTTTCTTTAGATACGCCATGCGCCATATTGTGTACGAAAAATTGCGCGATTTAGTATCGCTGAATATGAAGGGTAGGAGCTATTTTATAAAAGATTTTTGTCTAATATCGGCCTTGGGTACATTAGTACAAACTGAATCTATATATAGTAGGTAAACCCGGCAAGATAAAAAGTTGGTTATTAGGTACATGTTATTTACGTAAATTTACTAGAAAGACACGATACGATATTAAATATAACATATACAGTGTGCTGGAACACGAAAATGAAAATATATTTCCAAACAACTGCTGAATGCTCATTTTCTATTTTTGGATTCAATTAGTAGGTAACGTTTGCTATTATTAATTATTGTTGATATAGAGTGATTAAAAAAATATATGATTTTTTTCCTCTTACAAACAGGCTGAGAAGTTTATTTCTGACGTAAAGACGTAAATAGACACCAGTTAAGATTTGAGCTCTTAAAACTAAGATATTCATGATCGCATTTCTTTAATACCCATAAAAGTACAGAGTTGGGTATCTTTGCTAAAAAAAAGTATTTGAAATGCAAAATGCTTTTATAAAACTTATTTGGAATGCTAAATGGAAAATGCTTTTTTCAAAATCATGCAAAATGCAAAATAGAAAATAGCTATTTGAAATAAAAACAAAAATTATTTTTAGAAGATTTATTAAATAATATATTCATAGAAAAAATACGAAAAATATACAAGTTGATCAAAATTTTATAGTAATATTATAAACAATTTTTGTTTACTTTTAATAAAACTAGTTTCTCAAAGTTGGAATCTATTAAATTGCCTCTTTTAGCTGTCATAATCATTCCGTCAGATGAGAACAGCCTTTTCACTGGCGTAGACGTGCACAAACATGTGTTATATTTATAAAATAACTTTTTTATATTCGGGAAAGTTTCTAACATATTAATATTTACATTTTTTGAGGCCAAATATTGGATTGCTTCTAATTCCAAACTATTTTTTTCGCCTAGTGCATCAGTATATTCATTATCGTCAAACATATAATAATTACCTATCAGTTTTTTTTTGGTTTTGCAGTTATTATTTTGCCTAAATTAACATTGTTACTATTCTGCGTCTTTAATTCATTAACAAGGAGATTATTTAAATTTACATGAGAAAAAGCCATTACAATTACATCTTTGATTTTTTTAAAATAATTTTATTCGACTATAAAGTTATTAAATAAAATATAGAAACAAAATCTGTATGGGAGGGTTATAATATTTCTTATAAGAATAACAATTTTCCTTGCTAAAAAATTGAGAAATTTATTTAAGAGACTCTAATTTATATTATGTATATGTAATCAGCAACTCTTATTTCAATATTTTTAATTTCAATACAAAGCTTATCAAATGTAAATTTGTTGATTATTAAAAGCAATAAAAGCTTAATTTTGTATAAGTATTTTTTTTCTTGGGTCTATTATAAAATTTTTAAATAAAAATTCATTTATTGTAGATATAATAATGCAACTATAACAAAAACAGGATGTAAATACAATAAGCGGTTTTTATAATCCATTTACCTGCTACCTGCCCTATACCGAAAATAAACATTAAACTAAAAATGAATACAAAATAGGTAATATATTGGTCCTATATTAAATAGGTCTTGGAAAAACCGATGAGAGTAGCAAAACAAAACATTTCATGTAGTCTGGCAAATCTATTTTTTATAATTCACGTTCACAAAGTTTCTATTTCGACACTAAAAACAGTATCGAAATAGATTCATTGTAACACTGTTTTTGGTAACTTTTTGTTTTACACAATTGGTTGCACTGCACTGATTTTCAACGAAAGAGTTCAGGTAGTAAATCAAGAAGTATGTTGTAGTAAATTATTAACTACATTATCAGCGTTATTGCTAAATTCGGAATATTTTATACAAATTTGACAAACATGCTAATTTAAAATCATTAAATCTGACAATTGTCAAAACTGTCAAGATTGCCAACATAAATAAATATTTCGAAAAACTCTCATTTTTTTTTATACTTTTAAAAGTTCATCATAAAAAATAGTATGTAACACTCGAATTACAATGACGGTTTGTAGTACTCGTTCTTGAACTCGTACTACGAAACCTCTGTCATTGTAACACTTGTATTACAATATACTATTTAATACTTGTATTCAAAATGGATTTCTACAAAATTTTTCATTTAAAATGCAAAATACAAATGGATTTTAAAAAAGCATTTGAATTACAAAATAGAAAATGCCATTTTGTATTTTAAATTGGTATATTTCAATTACTTTTATTTGAAATACTTAGGTACCCAACTCTGTAAAAGTAACATACGAAAAGATATTTTTGCTGCTTCTAATTTTTATACAGTTCAAAAGACTTACCTATTGGCTAATGAGTGGCTTTATTGATCTTTATAGAAAATTAAACGCTTTACAAAAAGTACTGATAACATTTTTTCATCAAGTTACGCGCTCAAAAATGTTCAAGTTGACCTCTGATGTATGTAGACCAATGATTTTTTTGTTATATGTAGATTGAGAGACTATTGCACCTACCTGCATGTCCACTACTTCGAAGAAAAATATTATACAGATCAGTTGGTTGTTCCTCCAAACATGGAGAAAGAAATTTTTAGAACTATGCAGTTGCAGGGTGGACATTGCTACAAGTAAGTAAAAACCAGGAGATGCAATAAGTTTGTAGCCTGCTCAATGAAATTTGCACATAGAAGAAATTTGGGTACTGTGCTACTGCCAATATATGTTTAACAGCTGATTGTTTCAATGGTAATGCTCAATTCGGACAGTAGCTTTTACTGTTATTGCAGGTATATAAATAGCTAACAATGATTTTATTTTCAGATTTTGTGGAGAAGGTATCCAATGTTATGGAAAGTAACTTGGGAAAAATACTTGGTGGCATTCAATATGGACTAAGGGGTCTGCGTGAACAATTGTCAACTTCGAACATAGCTATAGCGAAAAGTAATATTCCACAAGAAGATGTTGAAATAGCTTCAATATTACCCATGCAGTCTGAAGAAAATCTTCAGGATGTTGAATTGAAGCTTCAAAATCATGAATTTTTCCAAAAAGTAGTGAGTATATTTTGTGGAGTATACATACAACTGAATTCGATTATGATGTTACTTCAATAATTATGAATTCTTTCTTTGTTGTGTTTTAGCTTGCTTTTGTCTCACTTGTTGGAGGAAAAGACATGCACAACCTAATTTCCAATATATTGCGAAAAACGTTGTCTAAGGAACTCAGTCTCTAAAAAAGGAGTGTCGGTAGAAAAGGAAAGAAAATTTTTTCGAACTTACAGCACTACAAAGGTTATATCGGCAGCTGTTAAAACACATTACAACGACGTAGATGATATTGTTATACTAAAAAGAATTTCGTTATTACTGGCAACATCTGGTGATCGTGATGGAGGCAGAAGAACGAGATCAACGAAAGAACATGGTAAGTTTAAAATTACTTGATATTGTTTTGTACCTATGAACTTCACGCAAATGGAGAAAGCAGGGTCGACAATCTGCTAAAACTATTTCCAAAAATATGCCATTGAACAATTTTTCATGGTTGATTTTATGCAAATTATCTAATAAGTTTTCTATTTATTGTTTTAGGTACTTCTACTCCGTCTTTTTCTTCAGGAAATTCCACTGCATCTTCAAGAGGTAGTGATACACCGCTGTCGTCGACTCTAATGGAAAGTGACGATACAGATTTGTAATTGTGATACAATATAGGACTTGAGCAGTGTGGTAATGTGCATTAGGATATAATACGTAAAGTATATCTTTTATTAATATTATTATCGCGTTGTAGGATCATCATGTATGTTTTATTTA
>CAXIIO010000176.1:60000-65147 GCA_964028335.1 Altica lythri | reverse complement strand
TGTTTCTGCTGTCGATTCTAAAAAACGGTAGTAGTAAATAAAGTATACTTTTTTAAATGTTTAATTTGTGAAAGTACGTGGAATATTTTTGAAAGCACATGATATAATGGTCAACGAATAATAGTTTTTATATCTTGTTAATTTAATATTAAGATAAACCAATTTAATAACTGAATTAATTGTGTTAACGTATTTTAGTAAGAAATGATTGAATTATTATTGTAGTTAAATTTTACAAGTTATTTCTCAGTAATATGTAAAAATAATTTTTTTTAAATATATTTTTTTGTAAATATCACTTAATTGTGCCAACATAACAACTTAAGTTTTAATAAAATTTTATGAAATTTTATAATGTAATCTTTATTTTCATTAGAATGTTATATAGATTACGTAATGATTAAATTTATTGGACGAATATTAAATTATATAAAGTATTAAACCATAAATTTAAACTACATATACTAAATAACGTAAAGCGCTATAATAACAATTGCCCAGTTATGTAAAAAGACGACTCGACAAATACTCGATCTAAAAGTCTGGTGTTGTCCAAGTTTGATCTTTTTGCATTGTGGTTGAGATTTATATTATATATTTTATTTTCTAACATTTCTATCTTCAAAAATGTTGGTAGTAATTGTTAAGAAATATAAAATTATGTATATATAAAACCACAATTATTTTTTGTATCGTAAGATACAGATCACACAGCGAGATCGCGGATTTTGCAAGGCGTTTACACGTTTGGCGATCCACATGCGATCAAACTAATAAAATTTGATTTCAATCAAATTTTTCATTTTTTGCGACAACTCTCTTCTGTCCGAGCGGGAATTTCTATTCGTAACGATTCTTTCGAGTACACCGTGTCGCTTTATATCTAGCGAAGGGTCGAGAGAATGTTCGAAATTTTTTGCCGGTAGGCGTTTATATAAAACATGACAAAGTAGTTACATTTAAAACTAGCTCTCTGTTATGTAATATATTGTCTGTCCGGTTTTTATATGTAATATAAGAGATAATACAAATACGATTGTCTTGTCTTCTATAAATATCATATATACCTTATCTCCTATTAAGCGTGGCGTGCGAAAAGTTTAACTTTTCATGTACGCAAAATTCAACACGCACTAGGAAAAGAATATGATAGAGATTTGACACATCGGTCTTTTGTTTCTCTTGAATTGCAAATTTGTAATACTAGAGGAGACTGATAATCTCTGTTATTCTTTTTCGAATGACGGAACAACAGCTCCCTGGTTGATCCTGCCAGTAGTCATATGCTTGTCTCAAAGATTAAGCCATGCATGTCTCAGTACAAGCCAAATTAAGGTGAAACCGCGAAAGGCTCATTAAATCAGTTATGGTTCCTTAGATCGTACCCACATTTACTTGGATAACTGTGGTAATTCTAGAGCTAATACATGCAAACAGAGCTCCGACCGGAGACGGAAGGAGCGCTTTTATTAGATCAAAACCAATCGGTGGCGAGCTTGCTCGACATCGTAATACTTGGTGACTCTGAATAACTTTACGCTGATCGCACGGTCTCGCACCGGCGACGCATCTTTCAAATGTCTGCCTTATCAACTGTCGATGGTAGGTTCTGCGCCTACCATGGTTGTAACGGGTAACGGGGAATCAGGGTTCGATTCCGGAGAGGGAGCCTGAGAAACGGCTACCACATCCAAGGAAGGCAGCAGGCGCGCAAATTACCCACTCCCGGCACGGGGAGGTAGTGACGAAAAATAACGATACGGGACTCATCCGAGGCCCCGTAATCGGAATGAGTACACTCTAAACCCTTTAACGAGGATCAATTGGAGGGCAAGTGGTGCCAGCAGCCGCGGTAATTCCAGCTCCAATAGCGTATATTAAAGTTGTTGCGGTTAAAAAGCTCGTAGTCGAATCTGTGTCCCGCGTCGCTGGTTCATCGTACGCGGTGTCAACTGGCGTGTCGCGGGACGTCCTGCCGGTGGGCTTAGCTCGCAAGGGCGGCCCAACTCAATCCCGCCGCGGTGCTCTTCACTGAGTGTCGAGGTGGGCCGGCACGTTTACTTTGAACAAATTAGAGTGCTTAAAGCAGGCTAAAACTTCGCCTGAATACTGTGTGCATGGAATAATGGAATAGGACCTCGGTTCTATTTTGTTGGTTTTCGGAACCCCGAGGTAATGATTAATAGGAACGGATGGGGGCATTCGTATTGCGACGTTAGAGGTGAAATTCTTGGATCGTCGCAAGACGGACAGAAGCGAAAGCATTTGCCAAAAACGCTTTCATTGATCAAGAACGAAAGTTAGAGGTTCGAAGGCGATCAGATACCGCCCTAGTTCTAACCATAAACGATGCCAGCTAGCGATCCGCCGACGTTCCTCCGATGACTCGGCGGGCAGCTTCCGGGAAACCAAAGCTTTTGGGTTCCGGGGGAAGTATGGTTGCAAAGCTGAAACTTAAAGGAATTGACGGAAGGGCACCACCAGGAGTGGAGCCTGCGGCTTAATTTGACTCAACACGGGAAACCTCACCAGGCCCGGACACCGGAAGGATTGACAGATTGAGAGCTCTTTCTTGATTCGGTGGGTGGTGGTGCATGGCCGTTCTTAGTTGGTGGAGCGATTTGTCTGGTTAATTCCGATAACGAACGAGACTCTAGCCTGCTAACTAGGCGTATTTCGACATCCCAAAGGCCCGCCGGTGATGGGTTTCGGCCCCCACTGCGCGCGGTTTTTACTGTCGGCGTACAAACAATTCTTCTTAGAGGGACAGGCGGCTTCTAGCCGCACGAGATTGAGCAATAACAGGTCTGTGATGCCCTTAGATGTTCTGGGCCGCACGCGCGCTACACTGAAGGAATCAGCGTGTCCTCCCTGGCCGAGCGGCCCGGGTAACCCGCTGAACCTCCTTCGTGCTAGGGATTGGGGCTTGCAATTGTTCCCCATGAACGAGGAATTCCCAGTAAGCGCGAGTCATAAGCTCGCGTTGATTACGTCCCTGCCCTTTGTACACACCGCCCGTCGCTACTACCGATTGAATGATTTAGTGAGGTCTTCGGACTGAGCGCGGTGGCGTTTCGGCGTCGTCGATGCTTCGGAAAGATGACCAAACTTGATCATTTAGAGGAAGTAAAAGTCGTAACAAGGTTTCCGTAGGTGAACCTGCGGAAGGATCATTACAGTGTTTGTCAACTTACGACAAGTCTGTTATAAATATTTGAACTATATATCGTTTTACTTGCATATGCTGTCATTAGAACGTCCGTTATTAAACGCATACGATCTTTTGAGGTATAGAATGCGAAATAAACGAAATGTTTTTAGGAACTAAAGTTAGAAACAATTATATTATTTATATTTTTGTTTACTTTAAAGTTCTAAAAAAAACAAAGTTGTCGATGAGGTCTAATATTAATATGTATATACCAATTTGTCTTGATAAAAATTGGGTACCAAGAAAAATAACAAATTCGTATCCATCTGTTATTCAGATAAAAAAACGAATAATTTTTTTCTAAGGAATTCAAAATCGTAGAATGCGATATATTATTCCGACGGTGTTGAAAGTTTTTCGCCCAAATTGTCAAGATGGTAAAAATGCATGTACTCATTGGTGACGAAATTAAGAGGAAATACTTGTGCACGTTTACTCCGTGTACGCCTCGTTTGTAAAACACGGCGTTACAAATGGAGAAATTCGTAAGTACATAATTTTCTCTTATCATTTTTTTTTTAATACATTTTTCACGATATTTTATAAGACGTATAGTTTCTTTAAACGAAAACTTATACTTTCGTATGGAAACACGTTTAATGTTAAAACGATTACCCTGAACGGTGAATCACTTGGCTCGTGGGTCGATGAAGAACGCAGCTAATTGCGCGTCAACTTGTGAACTGCAGGACACATGAACATCGACATTTCGAACGCACATTGCGGTCCTCGGATACTCGTTCCTGGACCACTCCTGGCTGAGGGTCGTATCAAATTAAAAAGACTGTTCGATTTTTTTTTTTTGAAAAAAATTGTCGGAACGCGTTGGATGTAGATGCGTTTATTTTTAACGCAACATCTTAAATTGCGATAGCAACGTATAAAATTTGTATAAATTTTATACGTGTATTGTACACAACGTATCGAACATAAAAATGCGTAAATCTATATGTCTTTTAAATGTAGTAGAATTACGTACACGATCGTCGTGTCCGAGAAATCTTCTCAAAGACGACGTCTGATCTGTGTTTCTATATGGCATTTAATTATTGGACATTGATTTTAAAATGCATAGTTTGGTACTTAAATATCATCTATCGACCTCAGAGCAGGTGAGACTACCCGCTGAATTTAAGCATATTACTAAGCGGAGGAAAAGAAACTAACTAGGATTCCCTCAGTAGCTGCGAGCGAACAGGGAAAAGCCCAGTACCGAATCCCGTGGCCGACATCGACCACCGGGAAATGTGGTGTTAGGGAGGATTCATTATCCCGAGATTGTGCGGCGCGTCCAAGTCCTTCTTGAACGGGGCCACAGCCCATAGAGGGTGCCAGGCCCGTAGTGACCGCTGCCAATTGCGGGAGAATCTCTCCTCAGAGTCGGGTTGCTTGAGAGTGCAGCCCTAAGTGGGTGGTAAACTCCATCTAAGGCTAAATATGACCACGAGACCGATAGCGAACAAGTACCGTGAGGGAAAGTTGAAAAGCACTTTGAAGAGAGAGTTCAAGAGTACGTGAAACCGTTCAGGGGTAAACCTGAGAAACCCGAAAGGTCGAAAGAGGAAATTCATTCGCGTCTCTACTGTCGGAGTTGAAAGTTTGTGTGACGGATTACGTTTACGTCGTCCGCGCCTCTCGTTCTTCGAACCGATGTGGAACGCGTGCACTTTTCCTCTAGTAGGACGTCGCGATCCGTTGGGTGTCTGTCTAAGACTTGGGGTGGAGCCCACATGGCTTTTGTCGCGTGGACCCTCGATGTTCCGACAGACTCGCTCGACGGTATGCTAAAGGCGCGGGGCCGCTACTCAGTTAGCGTTCGGCCCGTAGCAAGCACGTTCTGTGTTTGACGGTGATCGGACCTGGTGCCGATTCTGTCCCAGAACGACTGTTGGTTGCGGTGTTCTCGAACAGACCTCGTTGAAACGCCGATCAGCGA
>CAXIIO010000176.1:45000-55000 GCA_964028335.1 Altica lythri | reverse complement strand
TTTTATATATATGTATATATATATATATATATATATATATATATAGAATATTTGTACCTTGTTATTTAGTTTTTTAGGTAATTTAGTTTTATAATTATTATAGAGTAAAACTTGTAAAAAAGGAAAATCCGTAAATAAATTAATAAATAAATAAAATTTATACATTCCATAAATTAAAACTATGGGTGTGATGTCACAGGTTAATTTAAGGTTTATTTAATTAAGTGACCACGTTTCCGAACAAACGATGCTCTTTCAATATAGTCTATGGCTGTGAATGACATTGACATTCGTTACGCGCGTTTTTTAAAATATGCAAAATTAAATGTCTATTTTTCAATATTTCTGAGAGATTTTCTTAATATTTTCTTCCGTAAGAACCTTCTCCTAATAATAACAAATACAACAAAAAAAGAATTAGTAAAATCGGTCCAGTCATTCACGCGTGATGCCATGACCAAGGAAAACGGGTTTCATTTTTATATATATGGATTGAAATGGCGAGTGATTTAACCATAAATTGCCGTGGTAGTTTTTCGAACAGAAAGACCATCAAACTTATATTTTTTTTGGATTGAGAAAGCGTCTTTTCATTATCCAATTCGTTTTGGTTTGTTGTAAAATTTGTTCATAACATAACAACATCCTTCATCATCGTTGTCGTTGTAAGACAATGAAAATTGGACCTTACAGGTGTATTTCGCAGACGACTTTTAATTTGTAAAATTAATTTTAGATTGCTCAATAATTTTAACAATTACAAACATTAAAAAAACTGCTATACAAAGTCAAGTAAATGCAATTTTTAATTGCACACTATTAAGTAACTTTCCATCGTCCCAAAATATGTTACAAAACACTATTTTAACGCCAAATATATAGCAACATTTGCGTGGCTATTTTACAATTATTGTACTATCGTAAAATAAACGCAGAAACGTAAATCCGCTTCCTGGTTTATCAGTGCTTTCTAATAGACTCTGTACATGACACGATTACTAGTATTACTTTAAACTTCTCATCATGCCATACTGTGTGGTTGTATTATTGTATTGTATACACTGACTTTGTCAAAAGTGTTAAGGTGTATGAAGATTCTACCAAAAAAATATTATAGTTTCTTTGCCATTTTCCTTACGATATAGTCATGATGTGTGACAACAGTTAAATTGTTATCTACTATGAAGTCTAGGTATTTAAACTTCGTTTTAAATTCAATTGTGCATGACCTATCTACTATCACATATTTAACTTGTGAAAGTACAAAGAATTTTATTAAAAATATTTCTATATTGTTAATAAAACGAAATATCTATACCACTGCTTTTGTGTTTAATACTTAGAAGCAGTGTTTATAAATAAAGTGTAGTTTAAGGTAGATAGCTGTTTTGTAGAATTTTATGTTTTTACTTGCTGTGAAAATACGTAGAAATTTGTTGAAAATATATTTATATGGTAAATTAAACGAAATGTGTATGCTACTGTTTCTGCTGTCAATTCTATAAAACGGTAGCAGTAAGTAAAGTGTACTTTTTCACATATTTGTAACTTGTGAAAGTACAGAGAATTTTATTGAAAATATTTTAATATTGTTAATAAAACCAAATATGTAGAATTTTAAGTTTTAACTTGTGAAAGTATGTAGAATTTTTCTAAAATTATATTTATATGCTAAATCAGAGAAAAATATATTTTTATTAAATTAAACGAAATATATATGCTACTGTTTCTGCTGTCGATTCTAAAAAACGGTAGTAGTAAATAAAATGTACTTTTTTACATATTTAACTTGTGAAAGTACGGAGAATTTTATTGAAAATATTTTGATGTTGTTAATAAAACTAAATATCTATACAACTGCTTTTGCTTTTAATATTAAGAAGCAGTGCTAGTAAATAAAGTGTAGTTTTAAGCTAGATAGCTGTTTTGTAGAATTTCATGTTTTTACTTGTTGTGAAAGTACGTAGAAATTTTTTTAAATTTTATTAATATTGAAAAGTAAATGAAATATTTATGCTTCTGCTTCTGTTTCCGATTCCAAGAAACAATGCTAGTGAAAAAATTTAGGTTTAAGCTTCGAAAGCTGTTTTGTAGAATTTTAAGTTTTAACTTGTGAAAGTATGTAGAATTTTTCTGGAATTATATTTATATGGTAAATCAGAGAAAAATATATTTTTATGTCGTAAATTAAACGAAATATATATGCTACTGATTCTGATTTTGAGTTTGAAAAACGGTGGTAGTAAATAAAATGTACTTTTTTACATATTTAACTTGTGAAAGTACAGAGAATTTTATTGAAAATATTTTTATATTGTTAATATAAACTAAATATCTATACAACTGCTTTTGCTTTTAATATTAAGAAGCAGTGCTAGTAAATAAAGTGTAGTTTTAAGCTAGATAGCTGTTTTGTAGAATTTCATGTTTTTACTTGTTGTGAAAGTACGTAGAAATTTTTTGAAATTTTATTAATATTGAAAAGTAAATGAAATATTTATGCTTCTGCTTCTGTTTCCGATTCCAAGAAACAATGCTAGTGAAAAAATGTAGGTTTAAGCTTCGAAAACTGTTTTGTAGAATTTTAAGTTTTAACTTGTGAAAGTATGTAGAATTTTTCTAAAATTATATTTATATGCTAAATCAGAGAAAAATATATTTTTATTAAATTAAACGAAATATATATGCTACTGTTTCTGCTGTCGATTCTAAAAAACGGTAGTAGTAAATAAAATGTACTTTTTTACATATTTAACTTGTGAAAGTACGGAGAATTTTATTGAAAATATTTTGATGTTGTTAATAAAACTAAATATCTATACAACTGCTTTTGCTTTTAATATTAAGAAGCAGTGCTAGTAAATAAAATGTAGTTTTAAGCTAGATAGCTGTTTTGTAGAATTTCATGTTTTTACTTGTTGTGAAAGTACGTAGAAATTTTTTGAAATTTTATTAATATTGAAAAGTAAATGAAATATTTATGCTTCTGCTTCTGTTTCCGATTCCAAGAAACAATGCTAGTGAAAAAATGTAGGTTTAAGCTTCGAAAGCTGTTTTGTAGAATTTTAAGTTTTAACTTGTGAAAGTATGTAGAATTTTTCTGGAATTATATTTATATGGTAAATCAGAGAAAAATATATTTTTATGTCGTAAATTAAACGAAATATATATGCTACTGATTCTGCTTTTGAGTTTGAAAAACGGTGGTAGTAAATAAAATGTACTTTTTTACATATTTAATTTGTGAAAGTACAGAGAATTTTATTGAAAATATTTTTATATTGTTAATATAAACTAAATATCTATACAACTGCTTTTGCTTTCAATATTAAGAAGCAGTGCTAGTAAATAAAGTGTAGTTTTAAGGTAGATAGCTGTTTTGTAGAATTTCATGTTTTTACTTGTTGTGAAAGTACGTAGAAATTTTTTGAAATTTTATTAATATTGAAAAGTAAATGAAATATTTATGCTTCTGCTTCTGTTTCCGATTCCAAGAAACAATGCTAGTGAAAAAATGTAGGTTTAAGCTTCGAAAGCTGTTTTGTAGAATTTTAAGTTTTAACTTGTGAAAGTATGTAGAATTTTTCTGGAATTATATTTATATGGTAAATCAGAGAAAAATATATTTTTATGTCGTAAATTAAACGAAATATATATGCTACTGATTCTGATTTTGAGTTTGAAAAACGGTGGTAGTAAATAAAATGTACTTTTTTACATATTTAACTTGTGAAAGTACAGAGAATTTTATTGAAAATATTTTTATATTGTTAATATAAACTAAATATCTATACAACTGCTTTTGCTTTTAATATTAAGAAGCAGTGCTAGTAAATAAAGTGTAGTTTTAAGCTAGATAGCTGTTTTGTAGAATTTCATGTTTTTACTTGTTGTGAAAGTACGTAGAAATTTTTTGAAATTTTATTAATATTGAAAAGTAAATGAAATATTTATGCTTCTGCTTCTGTTTCCGATTCCAAGAAACAATGCTAGTGAAAAAATGTAGGTTTAAGCTTCGAAAGCTGTTTTGTAGAATTTTAAGTTTTAACTTGTGAAAGTATGTAGAATTTTTCTGGAATTATATTTATATGGTAAATCAGAGAAAAATATATTTTTATGTCGTAAATTAAACGAAATATATATGCTACTGATTCTGCTTTTGAGTTTGAAAAACGGTGGTAGTAAATAAAATGTACTTTTTTACATATTTAACTTGTGAAAGTACAGAGAATTTTATTGAAAATATTTTTATATTGTTAATATAAACTAAATATCTATACAACTGCTTTTGCTTTCAATATTAAGAAGCAGTGCTAGTAAATAAAGTGTAGTTTTAAGGTAGATAGCTGTTTTGTAGAATTTCATGTTTTTACTTGTTGTGAAAGTACGTAGAAATTTTTTGAAATTTTATTAATATTGAAAAGTAAATGAAATATTTATGCTTCTGCTTCTGTTTCCGATTCCAAGAAACAATGCTAGTGAAAAAATGTAGGTTTAAGCTTCGAAAGCTGTTTTGTAGAATTTTAAGTTTTAACTTGTGAAAGTATGTAGAATTTTTCTGGAATTATATTTATATGGTAAATCAGAGAAAAATATATTTTTATGTCGTAAATTAAACGAAATATATATGCTACTGATTCTGCTTTTGAGTTTGAAAAACGGTGGTAGTAAATAAAATGTACTTTTTTACATATTTAACTTGTGAAAGTACAGAGAATTTTATTGAAAATATTTTTATATTGTTAATATAAACTAAATATCTATACAACTGCTTTTGCTTTCAATATTAAGAAGCAGTGCTAGTAAATAAAGTGTAGTTTTAAGGTAGATAGCTGTTTTGTAGAATTTCATGTTTTTACTTGTTGTGATAGTACGTAGAAATTTTATTAATATTGAAAAGTAAATGAAATATTTATGCTTTTGCTTCTGTTTCCGATTCCAAGAAACAGTGCTAGTAAAAAAATGTAGGTTTAAGCTTCGAAAACTGTTTTGTAGAATTTTAGGTTTTAACTTGTGAAAGTATGTAGAATTTTTCTAAAATTATATTTATATGCTAAATCAGAGAAAAATATATTTTTATTAAATTAAACGAAATATATATGCTACTGTTTCTGCTGTCGATTCTAAAAAACGGTAGTAGTAAATAAAGTATACTTTTTTAAATGTTTAATTTGTGAAAGTACGTGGAATATTTTTGAAAGCACATGATATAATGGTCAACGAATAATAGTTTTTATATCTTGTTAATTTAATATTAAGATAAACCAATTTAATAACTGAATTAATTGTGTTAACGTATTTTAGTAAGAAATGATTGAATTATTATTGTAGTTAAATTTTACAAGTTATTTCTCAGTAATATGTAAAAATAATTTTTTTTAAATATATTTTTTTGTAAATATCACTTAATTGTGCCAACATAACAACTTAAGTTTTAATAAAATTTTATGAAATTTTATAATGTAATCTTTATTTTCATTAGAATGTTATATAGATTACGTAATGATTAAATTTATTGGACGAATATTAAATTATATAAAGTATTAAACCATAAATTTAAACTACATATACTAAATAACGTAAAGCGCTATAATAACAATTGCCCAGTTATGTAAAAAGACGACTCGACAAATACTCGATCTAAAAGTCTGGTGTTGTCCAAGTTTGATCTTTTTGCATTGTGGTTGAGATTTATATTATATATTTTATTTTCTAACATTTCTATCTTCAAAAATGTTGGTAGTAATTGTTAAGAAATATAAAATTATGTATATATAAAACCACAATTATTTTTTGTATCGTAAGATACAGATCACACAGCGAGATCGCGGATTTTGCAAGGCGTTTACACGTTTGGCGATC
This sequence comes from Altica lythri, assembly GCA_964028335.1. Lineage (NCBI taxonomy): Eukaryota > Metazoa > Arthropoda > Insecta > Coleoptera > Chrysomelidae > Altica > Altica lythri. Next base: position 49,138 of record CAXIIO010000176.1, on the reverse strand, counting down.
CACATGCGATCAAACTAATAAAATTTGATTTCAATCAAATTTTTCATTTTTTGCGACAACTCTCTTCTGTCCGAGCGGGAATTTCTATTCGTAACGATTCTTTCGAGTACACCGTGTCGCTTTATATCTAGCGAAGGGTCGAGAGAATGTTCGAAATTTTTTGCCGGTAGGCGTTTATATAAAACATGACAAAGTAGTTACATTTAAAACTAGCTCTCTGTTATGTAATATATTGTCTGTCCGGTTTTTATATGTAATATAAGAGATAATACAAATACGATTGTCTTGTCTTCTATAAATATCATATATACCTTATCTCCTATTAAGCGTGGCGTGCGAAAAGTTTAACTTTTCATGTACGCAAAATTCAACACGCACTAGGAAAAGAATATGATAGAGATTTGACACATCGGTCTTTTGTTTCTCTTGAATTGCAAATTTGTAATACTAGAGGAGACTGATAATCTCTGTTATTCTTTTTCGAATGACGGAACAACAGCTCCCTGGTTGATCCTGCCAGTAGTCATATGCTTGTCTCAAAGATTAAGCCATGCATGTCTCAGTACAAGCCAAATTAAGGTGAAACCGCGAAAGGCTCATTAAATCAGTTATGGTTCCTTAGATCGTACCCACATTTACTTGGATAACTGTGGTAATTCTAGAGCTAATACATGCAAACAGAGCTCCGACCGGAGACGGAAGGAGCGCTTTTATTAGATCAAAACCAATCGGTGGCGAGCTTGCTCGACATCGTAATACTTGGTGACTCTGAATAACTTTACGCTGATCGCACGGTCTCGCACCGGCGACGCATCTTTCAAATGTCTGCCTTATCAACTGTCGATGGTAGGTTCTGCGCCTACCATGGTTGTAACGGGTAACGGGGAATCAGGGTTCGATTCCGGAGAGGGAGCCTGAGAAACGGCTACCACATCCAAGGAAGGCAGCAGGCGCGCAAATTACCCACTCCCGGCACGGGGAGGTAGTGACGAAAAATAACGATACGGGACTCATCCGAGGCCCCGTAATCGGAATGAGTACACTCTAAACCCTTTAACGAGGATCAATTGGAGGGCAAGTCTGGTGCCAGCAGCCGCGGTAATTCCAGCTCCAATAGCGTATATTAAAGTTGTTGCGGTTAAAAAGCTCGTAGTCGAATCTGTGTCCCGCGTCGCTGGTTCATCGTACGCGGTGTCAACTGGCGTGTCGCGGGACGTCCTGCCGGTGGGCTTAGCTCGCAAGGGCGGCCCAACTCAATCCCGCCGCGGTGCTCTTCACTGAGTGTCGAGGTGGGCCGGCACGTTTACTTTGAACAAATTAGAGTGCTTAAAGCAGGCTAAAACTTCGCCTGAATACTGTGTGCATGGAATAATGGAATAGGACCTCGGTTCTATTTTGTTGGTTTTCGGAACCCCGAGGTAATGATTAATAGGAACGGATGGGGGCATTCGTATTGCGACGTTAGAGGTGAAATTCTTGGATCGTCGCAAGACGGACAGAAGCGAAAGCATTTGCCAAAAACGCTTTCATTGATCAAGAACGAAAGTTAGAGGTTCGAAGGCGATCAGATACCGCCCTAGTTCTAACCATAAACGATGCCAGCTAGCGATCCGCCGACGTTCCTCCGATGACTCGGCGGGCAGCTTCCGGGAAACCAAAGCTTTTGGGTTCCGGGGGAAGTATGGTTGCAAAGCTGAAACTTAAAGGAATTGACGGAAGGGCACCACCAGGAGTGGAGCCTGCGGCTTAATTTGACTCAACACGGGAAACCTCACCAGGCCCGGACACCGGAAGGATTGACAGATTGAGAGCTCTTTCTTGATTCGGTGGGTGGTGGTGCATGGCCGTTCTTAGTTGGTGGAGCGATTTGTCTGGTTAATTCCGATAACGAACGAGACTCTAGCCTGCTAACTAGGCGTATTTCGACATCTCAAAGGCCCGCCGGTGATGGGTTTCGGCCCCCACTGCGCGCGGTTTTTACTGTCGGCGTACAAACAATTCTTCTTAGAGGGACAGGCGGCTTCTAGCCGCACGAGATTGAGCAATAACAGGTCTGTGATGCCCTTAGATGTTCTGGGCCGCACGCGCGCTACACTGAAGGAATCAGCGTGTCCTCCCTGGCCGAGCGGCCCGGGTAACCCGCTGAACCTCCTTCGTGCTAGGGATTGGGGCTTGCAATTGTTCCCCATGAACGAGGAATTCCCAGTAAGCGCGAGTCATAAGCTCGCGTTGATTACGTCCCTGCCCTTTGTACACACCGCCCGTCGCTACTACCGATTGAATGATTTAGTGAGGTCTTCGGACTGAGCGCGGTGGCGTTTCGGCGTCGTCGATGCTTCGGAAAGATGACCAAACTTGATCATTTAGAGGAAGTAAAAGTCGTAACAAGGTTTCCGTAGGTGAACCTGCGGAAGGATCATTACAGTGTTTGTCAACTTACGACAAGTCTGTTATAAATATTTGAACTATATATCGTTTTACTTGCATATGCTGTCATTAGAACGTCCGTTATTAAACGCATACGATCTTTTGAGGTATAGAATGCGAAATAAACGAAATGTTTTTAGGAACTAAAGTTAGAAACAATTATATTATTTATATTTTTGTTTACTTTAAAGTTCTAAAAAAAACAAAGTTGTCGATGAGGTCTAATATTAATATGTATATACCAATTTGTCTTGATAAAAATTGGGTACCAAGAAAAATAACAAATTCGTATCCATCTGTTATTCAGATAAAAAAACGAATAATTTTTTTCTAAGGAATTCAAAATCGTAGAATGCGATATATTATTCCGACGGTGTTGAAAGTTTTTCGCCCAAATTGTCAAGATGGTAAAAATGCATGTACTCATTGGTGACGAAATTAAGAGGAAATACTTGTGCACGTTTACTCCGTGTACACGGCGTTACAAATGGAGAAATTCGTAAGTACATAATTTTCTCTTATCATTTTTTTTTTAATACATTTTTCACGATATTTTATAAGACGTATAGTTTCTTTAAACGAAAACTTATACTTTCGTATGGAAACACGTTTAATGTTAAAACGATTACCCTGAACGGTGAATCACTTGGCTCGTGGGTCGATGAAGAACGCAGCTAATTGCGCGTCAACTTGTGAACTGCAGGACACATGAACATCGACATTTCGAACGCACATTGCGGTCCTCGGATACTCGTTCCTGGACCACTCCTGGCTGAGGGTCGTATCAAATTAAAAAGACTGTTCGATTTTTTTTTTTTGAAAAAAATTGTCGGAACGCGTTGGATGTAGATGCGTTTATTTTTAACGCAACATCTTAAATTGCGATAGCAACGTATAAAATTTGTATAAATTTTATACGTGTATTGTACACAACGTATCGAACATAAAAATGCGTAAATCTATATGTCTTTTAAATGTAGTAGAATTACGTACACGATCGTCGTGTCCGAGAAATCTTCTCAAAGACGACGTCTGATCTGTGTTTCTATATGGCATTTAATTATTGGACATTGATTTTAAAATGCATAGTTTGGTACTTAAATATCATCTATCGACCTCAGAGCAGGTGAGACTACCCGCTGAATTTAAGCATATTACTAAGCGGAGGAAAAGAAACTAACTAGGATTCCCTCAGTAGCTGCGAGCGAACAGGGAAAAGCCCAGTACCGAATCCCGTGGCCGACATCGACCACCGGGAAATGTGGTGTTAGGGAGGATTCATTATCCCGAGATTGTGCGGCGCGTCCAAGTCCTTCTTGAACGGGGCCACAGCCCATAGAGGGTGCCAGGCCCGTAGTGACCGCTGCCAATTGCGGGAGAATCTCTCCTCAGAGTCGGGTTGCTTGAGAGTGCAGCCCTAAGTGGGTGGTAAACTCCATCTAAGGCTAAATATGACCACGAGACCGATAGCGAACAAGTACCGTGAGGGAAAGTTGAAAAGCACTTTGAAGAGAGAGTTCAAGAGTACGTGAAACCGTTCAGGGGTAAACCTGAGAAACCCGAAAGGTCGAAAGAGGAAATTCATTCGCGTCTCTACTGTCGGAGTTGAAAGTTTGTGTGACGGATTACGTTTACGTCGTCCGCGCCTCTCGTTCTTCGAACCGATGTGGAACGCGTGCACTTTTCCTCTAGTAGGACGTCGCGATCCGTT
>CAXIIO010000176.1:30000-40000 GCA_964028335.1 Altica lythri | reverse complement strand
CAATGAGCATATCATACAAACCTTCTCCGTGGTAAAATACATATAGATACCAATTTTCATGACAATCGGTTGAACGGGGCAGAAGTTGCTACTTTGCAGCGCCACCTGGTGGCGAGTGGCATCAATGAGCATATCATATAAACGTTCTCCGTGGAAAAAAAATATATATACCAATTTTCATAATAATCGGTACAGTAGTTTTTGAGTTCATCGATTTCATACATACAAACATCCTTTTATATATATGTATATATATATATATATATATATATATATATAGAATATTTGTACCTTGTTATTTAGTTTTTTAGGTAATTTAGTTTTATAATTATTATAGAGTAAAACTTGTAAAAAAGGAAAATCCGTAAATAAATTAATAAATAAATAAAATTTATACATTCCATAAATTAAAACTATGGGTGTGATGTCACAGGTTAATTTAAGGTTTATTTAATTAAGTGACCACGTTTCCGAACAAACGATGCTCTTTCAATATAGTCTATGGCTGTGAATGACATTGACATTCGTTACGCGCGTTTTTTAAAATATGCAAAATTAAATGTCTATTTTTCAATATTTCTGAGAGATTTTCTTAATATTTTCTTCCGTAAGAACCTTCTCCTAATAATAACAAATACAACAAAAAAAGAATTAGTAAAATCGGTCCAGTCATTCACGCGTGATGCCATGACCAAGGAAAACGGGTTTCATTTTTATATATATGGATTGAAATGGCGAGTGATTTAACCATAAATTGCCGTGGTAGTTTTTCGAACAGAAAGACCATCAAACTTATATTTTTTTTGGATTGAGAAAGCGTCTTTTCATTATCCAATTCGTTTTGGTTTGTTGTAAAATTTGTTCATAACATAACAACATCCTTCATCATCGTTGTCGTTGTAAGACAATGAAAATTGGACCTTACAGGTGTATTTCGCAGACGACTTTTAATTTGTAAAATTAATTTTAGATTGCTCAATAATTTTAACAATTACAAACATTAAAAAAACTGCTATACAAAGTCAAGTAAATGCAATTTTTAATTGCACACTATTAAGTAACTTTCCATCGTCCCAAAATATGTTACAAAACACTATTTTAACGCCAAATATATAGCAACATTTGCGTGGCTATTTTACAATTATTGTACTATCGTAAAATAAACGCAGAAACGTAAATCCGCTTCCTGGTTTATCAGTGCTTTCTAATAGACTCTGTACATGACACGATTACTAGTATTACTTTAAACTTCTCATCATGCCATACTGTGTGGTTGTATTATTGTATTGTATACACTGACTTTGTCAAAAGTGTTAAGGTGTATGAAGATTCTACCAAAAAAATATTATAGTTTCTTTGCCATTTTCCTTACGATATAGTCATGATGTGTGACAACAGTTAAATTGTTATCTACTATGAAGTCTAGGTATTTAAACTTCGTTTTAAATTCAATTGTGCATGACCTATCTACTATCACATATTTAACTTGTGAAAGTACAAAGAATTTTATTAAAAATATTTCTATATTGTTAATAAAACGAAATATCTATACCACTGCTTTTGTGTTTAATACTTAGAAGCAGTGTTTATAAATAAAGTGTAGTTTAAGGTAGATAGCTGTTTTGTAGAATTTTATGTTTTTACTTGCTGTGAAAATACGTAGAAATTTGTTGAAAATATATTTATATGGTAAATTAAACGAAATGTGTATGCTACTGTTTCTGCTGTCAATTCTATAAAACGGTAGCAGTAAGTAAAGTGTACTTTTTCACATATTTGTAACTTGTGAAAGTACAGAGAATTTTATTGAAAATATTTTAATATTGTTAATAAAACCAAATATGTAGAATTTTAAGTTTTAACTTGTGAAAGTATGTAGAATTTTTCTAAAATTATATTTATATGCTAAATCAGAGAAAAATATATTTTTATTAAATTAAACGAAATATATATGCTACTGTTTCTGCTGTCGATTCTAAAAAACGGTAGTAGTAAATAAAATGTACTTTTTTACATATTTAACTTGTGAAAGTACGGAGAATTTTATTGAAAATATTTTGATGTTGTTAATAAAACTAAATATCTATACAACTGCTTTTGCTTTTAATATTAAGAAGCAGTGCTAGTAAATAAAGTGTAGTTTTAAGCTAGATAGCTGTTTTGTAGAATTTCATGTTTTTACTTGTTGTGAAAGTACGTAGAAATTTTTTGAAATTTTATTAATATTGAAAAGTAAATGAAATATTTATGCTTCTGCTTCTGTTTCCGATTCCAAGAAACAATGCTAGTGAAAAAATTTAGGTTTAAGCTTCGAAAGCTGTTTTGTAGAATTTTAAGTTTTAACTTGTGAAAGTATGTAGAATTTTTCTGGAATTATATTTATATGGTAAATCAGAGAAAAATATATTTTTATGTCGTAAATTAAACGAAATATATATGCTACTGATTCTGATTTTGAGTTTGAAAAACGGTGGTAGTAAATAAAATGTACTTTTTTACATATTTAACTTGTGAAAGTACAGAGAATTTTATTGAAAATATTTTTATATTGTTAATATAAACTAAATATCTATACAACTGCTTTTGCTTTTAATATTAAGAAGCAGTGCTAGTAAATAAAGTGTAGTTTTAAGCTAGATAGCTGTTTTGTAGAATTTCATGTTTTTACTTGTTGTGAAAGTACGTAGAAATTTTTTGAAATTTTATTAATATTGAAAAGTAAATGAAATATTTATGCTTCTGCTTCTGTTTCCGATTCCAAGAAACAATGCTAGTGAAAAAATGTAGGTTTAAGCTTCGAAAACTGTTTTGTAGAATTTTAAGTTTTAACTTGTGAAAGTATGTAGAATTTTTCTAAAATTATATTTATATGCTAAATCAGAGAAAAATATATTTTTATTAAATTAAACGAAATATATATGCTACTGTTTCTGCTGTCGATTCTAAAAAACGGTAGTAGTAAATAAAATGTACTTTTTTACATATTTAACTTGTGAAAGTACGGAGAATTTTATTGAAAATATTTTGATGTTGTTAATAAAACTAAATATCTATACAACTGCTTTTGCTTTTAATATTAAGAAGCAGTGCTAGTAAATAAAATGTAGTTTTAAGCTAGATAGCTGTTTTGTAGAATTTCATGTTTTTACTTGTTGTGAAAGTACGTAGAAATTTTTTGAAATTTTATTAATATTGAAAAGTAAATGAAATATTTATGCTTCTGCTTCTGTTTCCGATTCCAAGAAACAATGCTAGTGAAAAAATGTAGGTTTAAGCTTCGAAAGCTGTTTTGTAGAATTTTAAGTTTTAACTTGTGAAAGTATGTAGAATTTTTCTGGAATTATATTTATATGGTAAATCAGAGAAAAATATATTTTTATGTCGTAAATTAAACGAAATATATATGCTACTGATTCTGCTTTTGAGTTTGAAAAACGGTGGTAGTAAATAAAATGTACTTTTTTACATATTTAACTTGTGAAAGTACAGAGAATTTTATTGAAAATATTTTTATATTGTTAATATAAACTAAATATCTATACAACTGCTTTTGCTTTCAATATTAAGAAGCAGTGCTAGTAAATAAAGTGTAGTTTTAAGGTAGATAGCTGTTTTGTAGAATTTCATGTTTTTACTTGTTGTGAAAGTACGTAGAAATTTTTTGAAATTTTATTAATATTGAAAAGTAAATGAAATATTTATGCTTCTGCTTCTGTTTCCGATTCCAAGAAACAATGCTAGTGAAAAAATGTAGGTTTAAGCTTCGAAAGCTGTTTTGTAGAATTTTAAGTTTTAACTTGTGAAAGTATGTAGAATTTTTCTGGAATTATATTTATATGGTAAATCAGAGAAAAATATATTTTTATGTCGTAAATTAAACGAAATATATATGCTACTGATTCTGATTTTGAGTTTGAAAAACGGTGGTAGTAAATAAAATGTACTTTTTTACATATTTAACTTGTGAAAGTACAGAGAATTTTATTGAAAATATTTTTATATTGTTAATATAAACTAAATATCTATACAACTGCTTTTGCTTTTAATATTAAGAAGCAGTGCTAGTAAATAAAGTGTAGTTTTAAGCTAGATAGCTGTTTTGTAGAATTTCATGTTTTTACTTGTTGTGAAAGTACGTAGAAATTTTTTGAAATTTTATTAATATTGAAAAGTAAATGAAATATTTATGCTTCTGCTTCTGTTTCCGATTCCAAGAAACAATGCTAGTGAAAAAATGTAGGTTTAAGCTTCGAAAGCTGTTTTGTAGAATTTTAAGTTTTAACTTGTGAAAGTATGTAGAATTTTTCTGGAATTATATTTATATGGTAAATCAGAGAAAAATATATTTTTATGTCGTAAATTAAACGAAATATATATGCTACTGATTCTGCTTTTGAGTTTGAAAAACGGTGGTAGTAAATAAAATGTACTTTTTTACATATTTAACTTGTGAAAGTACAGAGAATTTTATTGAAAATATTTTTATATTGTTAATATAAACTAAATATCTATACAACTGCTTTTGCTTTCAATATTAAGAAGCAGTGCTAGTAAATAAAGTGTAGTTTTAAGGTAGATAGCTGTTTTGTAGAATTTCATGTTTTTACTTGTTGTGAAAGTACGTAGAAATTTTTTGAAATTTTATTAATATTGAAAAGTAAATGAAATATTTATGCTTCTGCTTCTGTTTCCGATTCCAAGAAACAATGCTAGTGAAAAAATGTAGGTTTAAGCTTCGAAAGCTGTTTTGTAGAATTTTAAGTTTTAACTTGTGAAAGTATGTAGAATTTTTCTGGAATTATATTTATATGGTAAATCAGAGAAAAATATATTTTTATGTCGTAAATTAAACGAAATATATATGCTACTGATTCTGCTTTTGAGTTTGAAAAACGGTGGTAGTAAATAAAATGTACTTTTTTACATATTTAACTTGTGAAAGTACAGAGAATTTTATTGAAAATATTTTTATATTGTTAATATAAACTAAATATCTATACAACTGCTTTTGCTTTCAATATTAAGAAGCAGTGCTAGTAAATAAAGTGTAGTTTTAAGGTAGATAGCTGTTTTGTAGAATTTCATGTTTTTACTTGTTGTGATAGTACGTAGAAATTTTATTAATATTGAAAAGTAAATGAAATATTTATGCTTTTGCTTCTGTTTCCGATTCCAAGAAACAGTGCTAGTAAAAAAATGTAGGTTTAAGCTTCGAAAACTGTTTTGTAGAATTTTAGGTTTTAACTTGTGAAAGTATGTAGAATTTTTCTAAAATTATATTTATATGCTAAATCAGAGAAAAATATATTTTTATTAAATTAAACGAAATATATATGCTACTGTTTCTGCTGTCGATTCTAAAAAACGGTAGTAGTAAATAAAGTATACTTTTTTAAATGTTTAATTTGTGAAAGTACGTGGAATATTTTTGAAAGCACATGATATAATGGTCAACGAATAATAGTTTTTATATCTTGTTAATTTAATATTAAGATAAACCAATTTAATAACTGAATTAATTGTGTTAACGTATTTTAGTAAGAAATGATTGAATTATTATTGTAGTTAAATTTTACAAGTTATTTCTCAGTAATATGTAAAAATAATTTTTTTTAAATATATTTTTTTGTAAATATCACTTAATTGTGCCAACATAACAACTTAAGTTTTAATAAAATTTTATGAAATTTTATAATGTAATCTTTATTTTCATTAGAATGTTATATAGATTACGTAATGATTAAATTTATTGGACGAATATTAAATTATATAAAGTATTAAACCATAAATTTAAACTACATATACTAAATAACGTAAAGCGCTATAATAACAATTGCCCAGTTATGTAAAAAGACGACTCGACAAATACTCGATCTAAAAGTCTGGTGTTGTCCAAGTTTGATCTTTTTGCATTGTGGTTGAGATTTATATTATATATTTTATTTTCTAACATTTCTATCTTCAAAAATGTTGGTAGTAATTGTTAAGAAATATAAAATTATGTATATATAAAACCACAATTATTTTTTGTATCGTAAGATACAGATCACACAGCGAGATCGCGGATTTTGCAAGGCGTTTACACGTTTGGCGATCCACATGCGATCAAACTAATAAAATTTGATTTCAATCAAATTTTTCATTTTTTGCGACAACTCTCTTCTGTCCGAGCGGGAATTTCTATTCGTAACGATTCTTTCGAGTACACCGTGTCGCTTTATATCTAGCGAAGGGTCGAGAGAATGTTCGAAATTTTTTGCCGGTAGGCGTTTATATAAAACATGACAAAGTAGTTACATTTAAAACTAGCTCTCTGTTATGTAATATATTGTCTGTCCGGTTTTTATATGTAATATAAGAGATAATACAAATACGATTGTCTTGTCTTCTATAAATATCATATATACCTTATCTCCTATTAAGCGTGGCGTGCGAAAAGTTTAACTTTTCATGTACGCAAAATTCAACACGCACTAGGAAAAGAATATGATAGAGATTTGACACATCGGTCTTTTGTTTCTCTTGAATTGCAAATTTGTAATACTAGAGGAGACTGATAATCTCTGTTATTCTTTTTCGAATGACGGAACAACAGCTCCCTGGTTGATCCTGCCAGTAGTCATATGCTTGTCTCAAAGATTAAGCCATGCATGTCTCAGTACAAGCCAAATTAAGGTGAAACCGCGAAAGGCTCATTAAATCAGTTATGGTTCCTTAGATCGTACCCACATTTACTTGGATAACTGTGGTAATTCTAGAGCTAATACATGCAAACAGAGCTCCGACCGGAGACGGAAGGAGCGCTTTTATTAGATCAAAACCAATCGGTGGCGAGCTTGCTCGACATCGTAATACTTGGTGACTCTGAATAACTTTACGCTGATCGCACGGTCTCGCACCGGCGACGCATCTTTCAAATGTCTGCCTTATCAACTGTCGATGGTAGGTTCTGCGCCTACCATGGTTGTAACGGGTAACGGGGAATCAGGGTTCGATTCCGGAGAGGGAGCCTGAGAAACGGCTACCACATCCAAGGAAGGCAGCAGGCGCGCAAATTACCCACTCCCGGCACGGGGAGGTAGTGACGAAAAATAACGATACGGGACTCATCCGAGGCCCCGTAATCGGAATGAGTACACTCTAAACCCTTTAACGAGGATCAATTGGAGGGCAAGTCTGGTGCCAGCAGCCGCGGTAATTCCAGCTCCAATAGCGTATATTAAAGTTGTTGCGGTTAAAAAGCTCGTAGTCGAATCTGTGTCCCGCGTCGCTGGTTCATCGTACGCGGTGTCAACTGGCGTGTCGCGGGACGTCCTGCCGGTGGGCTTAGCTCGCAAGGGCGGCCCAACTCAATCCCGCCGCGGTGCTCTTCACTGAGTGTCGAGGTGGGCCGGCACGTTTACTTTGAACAAATTAGAGTGCTTAAAGCAGGCTAAAACTTCGCCTGAATACTGTGTGCATGGAATAATGGAATAGGACCTCGGTTCTATTTTGTTGGTTTTCGGAACCCCGAGGTAATGATTAATAGGAACGGATGGGGGCATTCGTATTGCGACGTTAGAGGTGAAATTCTTGGATCGTCGCAAGACGGACAGAAGCGAAAGCATTTGCCAAAAACGCTTTCATTGATCAAGAACGAAAGTTAGAGGTTCGAAGGCGATCAGATACCGCCCTAGTTCTAACCATAAACGATGCCAGCTAGCGATCCGCCGACGTTCCTCCGATGACTCGGCGGGCAGCTTCCGGGAAACCAAAGCTTTTGGGTTCCGGGGGAAGTATGGTTGCAAAGCTGAAACTTAAAGGAATTGACGGAAGGGCACCACCAGGAGTGGAGCCTGCGGCTTAATTTGACTCAACACGGGAAACCTCACCAGGCCCGGACACCGGAAGGATTGACAGATTGAGAGCTCTTTCTTGATTCGGTGGGTGGTGGTGCATGGCCGTTCTTAGTTGGTGGAGCGATTTGTCTGGTTAATTCCGATAACGAACGAGACTCTAGCCTGCTAACTAGGCGTATTTCGACATCCCAAAGGCCCGCCGGTGATGGGTTTCGGCCCCCACTGCGCGCGGTTTTTACTGTCGGCGTACAAACAATTCTTCTTAGAGGGACAGGCGGCTTCTAGCCGCACGAGATTGAGCAATAACAGGTCTGTGATGCCCTTAGATGTTCTGGGCCGCACGCGCGCTACACTGAAGGAATCAGCGTGTCCTCCCTGGCCGAGCGGCCCGGGTAACCCGCTGAACCTCCTTCGTGCTAGGGATTGGGGCTTGCAATTGTTCCCCATGAACGAGGAATTCCCAGTAAGCGCGAGTCATAAGCTCGCGTTGATTACGTCCCTGCCCTTTGTACACACCGCCCGTCGCTACTACCGATTGAATGATTTAGTGAGGTCTTCGGACTGAGCGCGGTGGCGTTTCGGCGTCGTCGATGCTTCGGAAAGATGACCAAACTTGATCATTTAGAGGAAGTAAAAGTCGTAACAAGGTTTCCGTAGGTGAACCTGCGGAAGGATCATTACAGTGTTTGTCAACTTACGACAAGTCTGTTATAAATATTTGAACTATATATCGTTTTACTTGCATATGCTGTCATTAGAACGTCCGTTATTAAACGCATACGATCTTTTGAGGTATAGAATGCGAAATAAACGAAATGTTTTTAGGAACTAAAGTTAGAAACAATTATATTATTTATATTTTTGTTTACTTTAAAGTTCTAAAAAAAACAAAGTTGTCGATGAGGTCTAATATTAATATGTATATACCAATTTGTCTTGATAAAAATTGGGTACCAAGAAAAATAACAAATTCGTATCCATCTGTTATTCAGATAAAAAAACGAATAATTTTTTTCTAAGGAATTCAAAATCGTAGAATGCGATATATTATTCCGACGGTGTTGAAAGTTTTTCGCCCAAATTGTCAAGATGGTAAAAATGCATGTACTCATTGGTGACGAAATTAAGAGGAAATACTTGTGCACGTTTACTCCGTGTACGCCTCGTTTGTAAAACACGGCGTTACAAATGGAGAAATTCGTAAGTACATAATTTTCTCTTATCATTTTTTTTTTAATACATTTTTCACGATATTTTATAAGACGTATAGTTTCTTTAAACGAAAACTTATACTTTCGTATGGAAACACGTTTAATGTTAAAACGATTACCCTGAACGGTGAATCACTTGGCTCGTGGGTCGATGAAGAACGCAGCTAATTGCGCGTCAACTTGTGAACTGCAGGACACATGAACATCGACATTTCGAACGCACATTGCGGTCCTCGGATACTCGTTCCTGGACCACTCCTGGCTGAGGGTCGTATCAAATTAAAAAGACTGTTCGATTTTTTTTTTTTGAAAAAAATTGTCGGAACGCGTTGGATGTAGATGCGTTTATTTTTAACGCAACATCTTAAATTGCGATAGCAACGTATAAAATTTGTATAAATTTTATACGTGTATTGTACACAACGTATCGAACATAAAAATGCGTAAATCTATATGTCTTTTAAATGTAGTAGAATTACGTACACGATCGTCGTGTCCGAGAAATCTTCTCAAAGACGACGTCTGATCTGTGTTTCTATATGGCATTTAATTATTGGACATTGATTTTAAAATGCATAGTTTGGTACTTAAATATCATCTATCGACCTCAGAGCAGGTGAGACTACCCGCTGAATTTAAGCATATTACTAAGCGGAGGAAAAGAAACTAACTAGGATTCCCTCAGTAGCTGCGAGCGAACAGGGAAAAGCCCAGTACCGAATCCCGTGGCCGACATCGACCACCGGGAAATGTGGTGTTAGGGAGGATTCATTATCCCGAGATTGTGCGGCGCGTCCAAGTCCTTCTTGAACGGGGCCACAGCCCATAGAGGGTGCCAGGCCCGTAGTGACCGCTGCCAATTGCGGGAGAATCTCTCCTCAGAGTCGGGTTGCTTGAGAGTGCAGCCCTAAGTGGGTGGTAAACTCCATCTAAGGCTAAATATGACCACGA
>CAXIIO010000176.1:20000-25000 GCA_964028335.1 Altica lythri | reverse complement strand
GCTTATAGTTTTTTTTTCTTATCGCACCAAAAATATATCTTTCGAACTTATATTTATACGAATTCGTATAGATATCTACTAATCAGTATTGAATTTAATACATGGAAGCGCCATCTGGTAGTAACTTCCATTAATACGAATATCATATTCATCTTACCCATTAAAAATAGATCATCATACTGATTTTCATGACAATCGGTTGAACGGGTCGGAGTTGCTACTCTGCAGCCCCACCTGATGGCGAGTGGCATCAATGAGCATATCATACAAACCTTCTCCGTGGTAAAATACATATAGATACCAATTTTCATGACAATCGGTTGAACGGGGCAGAAGTTGCTACTTTGCAGCGCCACCTGGTGGCGAGTGGCATCAATGAGCATATCATATAAACGTTCTCCGTGGAAAAAAAATATATATACCAATTTTCATAATAATCGGTACAGTAGTTTTTGAGTTCATCGATTTCATACATACAAACATCCTTTTATATATATGTATATATATATATATATATATATATATATATAGAATATTTGTACCTTGTTATTTAGTTTTTTAGGTAATTTAGTTTTATAATTATTATAGAGTAAAACTTGTAAAAAAGGAAAATCCGTAAATAAATTAATAAATAAATAAAATTTATACATTCCATAAATTAAAACTATGGGTGTGATGTCACAGGTTAATTTAAGGTTTATTTAATTAAGTGACCACGTTTCCGAACAAACGATGCTCTTTCAATATAGTCTATGGCTGTGAATGACATTGACATTCGTTACGCGCGTTTTTTAAAATATGCAAAATTAAATGTCTATTTTTCAATATTTCTGAGAGATTTTCTTAATATTTTCTTCCGTAAGAACCTTCTCCTAATAATAACAAATACAACAAAAAAAGAATTAGTAAAATCGGTCCAGTCATTCACGCGTGATGCCATGACCAAGGAAAACGGGTTTCATTTTTATATATATGGATTGAAATGGCGAGTGATTTAACCATAAATTGCCGTGGTAGTTTTTCGAACAGAAAGACCATCAAACTTATATTTTTTTTGGATTGAGAAAGCGTCTTTTCATTATCCAATTCGTTTTGGTTTGTTGTAAAATTTGTTCATAACATAACAACATCCTTCATCATCGTTGTCGTTGTAAGACAATGAAAATTGGACCTTACAGGTGTATTTCGCAGACGACTTTTAATTTGTAAAATTAATTTTAGATTGCTCAATAATTTTAACAATTACAAACATTAAAAAAACTGCTATACAAAGTCAAGTAAATGCAATTTTTAATTGCACACTATTAAGTAACTTTCCATCGTCCCAAAATATGTTACAAAACACTATTTTAACGCCAAATATATAGCAACATTTGCGTGGCTATTTTACAATTATTGTACTATCGTAAAATAAACGCAGAAACGTAAATCCGCTTCCTGGTTTATCAGTGCTTTCTAATAGACTCTGTACATGACACGATTACTAGTATTACTTTAAACTTCTCATCATGCCATACTGTGTGGTTGTATTATTGTATTGTATACACTGACTTTGTCAAAAGTGTTAAGGTGTATGAAGATTCTACCAAAAAAATATTATAGTTTCTTTGCCATTTTCCTTACGATATAGTCATGATGTGTGACAACAGTTAAATTGTTATCTACTATGAAGTCTAGGTATTTAAACTTCGTTTTAAATTCAATTGTGCATGACCTATCTACTATCACATATTTAACTTGTGAAAGTACAAAGAATTTTATTAAAAATATTTCTATATTGTTAATAAAACGAAATATCTATACCACTGCTTTTGTGTTTAATACTTAGAAGCAGTGTTTATAAATAAAGTGTAGTTTAAGGTAGATAGCTGTTTTGTAGAATTTTATGTTTTTACTTGCTGTGAAAATACGTAGAAATTTGTTGAAAATATATTTATATGGTAAATTAAACGAAATGTGTATGCTACTGTTTCTGCTGTCAATTCTATAAAACGGTAGCAGTAAGTAAAGTGTACTTTTTCACATATTTGTAACTTGTGAAAGTACAGAGAATTTTATTGAAAATATTTTAATATTGTTAATAAAACCAAATATGTAGAATTTTAAGTTTTAACTTGTGAAAGTATGTAGAATTTTTCTAAAATTATATTTATATGCTAAATCAGAGAAAAATATATTTTTATTAAATTAAACGAAATATATATGCTACTGTTTCTGCTGTCGATTCTAAAAAACGGTAGTAGTAAATAAAATGTACTTTTTTACATATTTAACTTGTGAAAGTACGGAGAATTTTATTGAAAATATTTTGATGTTGTTAATAAAACTAAATATCTATACAACTGCTTTTGCTTTTAATATTAAGAAGCAGTGCTAGTAAATAAAGTGTAGTTTTAAGCTAGATAGCTGTTTTGTAGAATTTCATGTTTTTACTTGTTGTGAAAGTACGTAGAAATTTTTTGAAATTTTATTAATATTGAAAAGTAAATGAAATATTTATGCTTCTGCTTCTGTTTCCGATTCCAAGAAACAATGCTAGTGAAAAAATTTAGGTTTAAGCTTCGAAAGCTGTTTTGTAGAATTTTAAGTTTTAACTTGTGAAAGTATGTAGAATTTTTCTGGAATTATATTTATATGGTAAATCAGAGAAAAATATATTTTTATGTCGTAAATTAAACGAAATATATATGCTACTGATTCTGATTTTGAGTTTGAAAAACGGTGGTAGTAAATAAAATGTACTTTTTTACATATTTAACTTGTGAAAGTACAGAGAATTTTATTGAAAATATTTTTATATTGTTAATATAAACTAAATATCTATACAACTGCTTTTGCTTTTAATATTAAGAAGCAGTGCTAGTAAATAAAGTGTAGTTTTAAGCTAGATAGCTGTTTTGTAGAATTTCATGTTTTTACTTGTTGTGAAAGTACGTAGAAATTTTTTGAAATTTTATTAATATTGAAAAGTAAATGAAATATTTATGCTTCTGCTTCTGTTTCCGATTCCAAGAAACAATGCTAGTGAAAAAATGTAGGTTTAAGCTTCGAAAACTGTTTTGTAGAATTTTAAGTTTTAACTTGTGAAAGTATGTAGAATTTTTCTAAAATTATATTTATATGCTAAATCAGAGAAAAATATATTTTTATTAAATTAAACGAAATATATATGCTACTGTTTCTGCTGTCGATTCTAAAAAACGGTAGTAGTAAATAAAATGTACTTTTTTACATATTTAACTTGTGAAAGTACGGAGAATTTTATTGAAAATATTTTGATGTTGTTAATAAAACTAAATATCTATACAACTGCTTTTGCTTTTAATATTAAGAAGCAGTGCTAGTAAATAAAATGTAGTTTTAAGCTAGATAGCTGTTTTGTAGAATTTCATGTTTTTACTTGTTGTGAAAGTACGTAGAAATTTTTTGAAATTTTATTAATATTGAAAAGTAAATGAAATATTTATGCTTCTGCTTCTGTTTCCGATTCCAAGAAACAATGCTAGTGAAAAAATGTAGGTTTAAGCTTCGAAAGCTGTTTTGTAGAATTTTAAGTTTTAACTTGTGAAAGTATGTAGAATTTTTCTGGAATTATATTTATATGGTAAATCAGAGAAAAATATATTTTTATGTCGTAAATTAAACGAAATATATATGCTACTGATTCTGCTTTTGAGTTTGAAAAACGGTGGTAGTAAATAAAATGTACTTTTTTACATATTTAACTTGTGAAAGTACAGAGAATTTTATTGAAAATATTTTTATATTGTTAATATAAACTAAATATCTATACAACTGCTTTTGCTTTCAATATTAAGAAGCAGTGCTAGTAAATAAAGTGTAGTTTTAAGGTAGATAGCTGTTTTGTAGAATTTCATGTTTTTACTTGTTGTGAAAGTACGTAGAAATTTTTTGAAATTTTATTAATATTGAAAAGTAAATGAAATATTTATGCTTCTGCTTCTGTTTCCGATTCCAAGAAACAATGCTAGTGAAAAAATGTAGGTTTAAGCTTCGAAAGCTGTTTTGTAGAATTTTAAGTTTTAACTTGTGAAAGTATGTAGAATTTTTCTGGAATTATATTTATATGGTAAATCAGAGAAAAATATATTTTTATGTCGTAAATTAAACGAAATATATATGCTACTGATTCTGATTTTGAGTTTGAAAAACGGTGGTAGTAAATAAAATGTACTTTTTTACATATTTAACTTGTGAAAGTACAGAGAATTTTATTGAAAATATTTTTATATTGTTAATATAAACTAAATATCTATACAACTGCTTTTGCTTTTAATATTAAGAAGCAGTGCTAGTAAATAAAGTGTAGTTTTAAGCTAGATAGCTGTTTTGTAGAATTTCATGTTTTTACTTGTTGTGAAAGTACGTAGAAATTTTTTGAAATTTTATTAATATTGAAAAGTAAATGAAATATTTATGCTTCTGCTTCTGTTTCCGATTCCAAGAAACAATGCTAGTGAAAAAATGTAGGTTTAAGCTTCGAAAGCTGTTTTGTAGAATTTTAAGTTTTAACTTGTGAAAGTATGTAGAATTTTTCTGGAATTATATTTATATGGTAAATCAGAGAAAAATATATTTTTATGTCGTAAATTAAACGAAATATATATGCTACTGATTCTGCTTTTGAGTTTGAAAAACGGTGGTAGTAAATAAAATGTACTTTTTTACATATTTAACTTGTGAAAGTACAGAGAATTTTATTGAAAATATTTTTATATTGTTAATATAAACTAAATATCTATACAACTGCTTTTGCTTTCAATATTAAGAAGCAGTGCTAGTAAATAAAGTGTAGTTTTAAGGTAGATAGCTGTTTTGTAGAATTTCATGTTTTTACTTGTTGTGAAAGTACGTAGAAATTTTTTGAAATTTTATTAATATTGAAAAGTAAATGAAATATTTATGCTTCTGCTTCTGTTTCCGATTCCAAGAAACAATGCTAGTGAAAAAATGTAGGTTTAAGCTTCGAAAGCTGTTTT
>CAXIIO010000176.1:0-10000 GCA_964028335.1 Altica lythri | reverse complement strand
CCCTTAATACAATAAAATTATTATTTACGAATGAAGACGGAAACGTTAAAGCTGGTATAAAAATTTACTGGATTGGGATTTGAATGGGAACGATTTTAAACGCGATTAATTCAAATTTTCGTACAATTGATATTAATCAAAAATCAATACAAACGAATTTTATTATTTATATCTGTACCCGGTGCACGTTGCTACGCCAACAACTAAAATAAATTTAAGAAAAATAAAAGATAAGAAGAGATAGAGAAGGAAAGAAAGCTTATAGTTTTTTTTTCTTATCGCACCAAAAATATATCTTTCGAACTTATATTTATACGAATTCGTATAGATATCTACTAATCAGTATTGAATTTAATACATGGAAGCGCCATCTGGTAGTAACTTCCATTAATACGAATATCATATTCATCTTACCCATTAAAAATAGATCATCATACTGATTTTCATGACAATCGGTTGAACGGGTCGGAGTTGCTACTCTGCAGCCCCACCTGATGGCGAGTGGCATCAATGAGCATATCATACAAACCTTCTCCGTGGTAAAATACATATAGATACCAATTTTCATGACAATCGGTTGAACGGGGCAGAAGTTGCTACTTTGCAGCGCCACCTGGTGGCGAGTGGCATCAATGAGCATATCATATAAACGTTCTCCGTGGAAAAAAAATATATATACCAATTTTCATAATAATCGGTACAGTAGTTTTTGAGTTCATCGATTTCATACATACAAACATCCTTTTATATATATGTATATATATATATATATATATATATATATAGAATATTTGTACCTTGTTATTTAGTTTTTTAGGTAATTTAGTTTTATAATTATTATAGAGTAAAACTTGTAAAAAAGGAAAATCCGTAAATAAATTAATAAATAAATAAAATTTATACATTCCATAAATTAAAACTATGGGTGTGATGTCACAGGTTAATTTAAGGTTTATTTAATTAAGTGACCACGTTTCCGAACAAACGATGCTCTTTCAATATAGTCTATGGCTGTGAATGACATTGACATTCGTTACGCGCGTTTTTTAAAATATGCAAAATTAAATGTCTATTTTTCAATATTTCTGAGAGATTTTCTTAATATTTTCTTCCGTAAGAACCTTCTCCTAATAATAACAAATACAACAAAAAAAGAATTAGTAAAATCGGTCCAGTCATTCACGCGTGATGCCATGACCAAGGAAAACGGGTTTCATTTTTATATATATGGATTGAAATGGCGAGTGATTTAACCATAAATTGCCGTGGTAGTTTTTCGAACAGAAAGACCATCAAACTTATATTTTTTTTGGATTGAGAAAGCGTCTTTTCATTATCCAATTCGTTTTGGTTTGTTGTAAAATTTGTTCATAACATAACAACATCCTTCATCATCGTTGTCGTTGTAAGACAATGAAAATTGGACCTTACAGGTGTATTTCGCAGACGACTTTTAATTTGTAAAATTAATTTTAGATTGCTCAATAATTTTAACAATTACAAACATTAAAAAAACTGCTATACAAAGTCAAGTAAATGCAATTTTTAATTGCACACTATTAAGTAACTTTCCATCGTCCCAAAATATGTTACAAAACACTATTTTAACGCCAAATATATAGCAACATTTGCGTGGCTATTTTACAATTATTGTACTATCGTAAAATAAACGCAGAAACGTAAATCCGCTTCCTGGTTTATCAGTGCTTTCTAATAGACTCTGTACATGACACGATTACTAGTATTACTTTAAACTTCTCATCATGCCATACTGTGTGGTTGTATTATTGTATTGTATACACTGACTTTGTCAAAAGTGTTAAGGTGTATGAAGATTCTACCAAAAAAATATTATAGTTTCTTTGCCATTTTCCTTACGATATAGTCATGATGTGTGACAACAGTTAAATTGTTATCTACTATGAAGTCTAGGTATTTAAACTTCGTTTTAAATTCAATTGTGCATGACCTATCTACTATCACATATTTAACTTGTGAAAGTACAAAGAATTTTATTAAAAATATTTCTATATTGTTAATAAAACGAAATATCTATACCACTGCTTTTGTGTTTAATACTTAGAAGCAGTGTTTATAAATAAAGTGTAGTTTAAGGTAGATAGCTGTTTTGTAGAATTTTATGTTTTTACTTGCTGTGAAAATACGTAGAAATTTGTTGAAAATATATTTATATGGTAAATTAAACGAAATGTGTATGCTACTGTTTCTGCTGTCAATTCTATAAAACGGTAGCAGTAAGTAAAGTGTACTTTTTCACATATTTGTAACTTGTGAAAGTACAGAGAATTTTATTGAAAATATTTTAATATTGTTAATAAAACCAAATATGTAGAATTTTAAGTTTTAACTTGTGAAAGTATGTAGAATTTTTCTAAAATTATATTTATATGCTAAATCAGAGAAAAATATATTTTTATTAAATTAAACGAAATATATATGCTACTGTTTCTGCTGTCGATTCTAAAAAACGGTAGTAGTAAATAAAATGTACTTTTTTACATATTTAACTTGTGAAAGTACGGAGAATTTTATTGAAAATATTTTGATGTTGTTAATAAAACTAAATATCTATACAACTGCTTTTGCTTTTAATATTAAGAAGCAGTGCTAGTAAATAAAGTGTAGTTTTAAGCTAGATAGCTGTTTTGTAGAATTTCATGTTTTTACTTGTTGTGAAAGTACGTAGAAATTTTTTGAAATTTTATTAATATTGAAAAGTAAATGAAATATTTATGCTTCTGCTTCTGTTTCCGATTCCAAGAAACAATGCTAGTGAAAAAATTTAGGTTTAAGCTTCGAAAGCTGTTTTGTAGAATTTTAAGTTTTAACTTGTGAAAGTATGTAGAATTTTTCTGGAATTATATTTATATGGTAAATCAGAGAAAAATATATTTTTATGTCGTAAATTAAACGAAATATATATGCTACTGATTCTGATTTTGAGTTTGAAAAACGGTGGTAGTAAATAAAATGTACTTTTTTACATATTTAACTTGTGAAAGTACAGAGAATTTTATTGAAAATATTTTTATATTGTTAATATAAACTAAATATCTATACAACTGCTTTTGCTTTTAATATTAAGAAGCAGTGCTAGTAAATAAAGTGTAGTTTTAAGCTAGATAGCTGTTTTGTAGAATTTCATGTTTTTACTTGTTGTGAAAGTACGTAGAAATTTTTTGAAATTTTATTAATATTGAAAAGTAAATGAAATATTTATGCTTCTGCTTCTGTTTCCGATTCCAAGAAACAATGCTAGTGAAAAAATGTAGGTTTAAGCTTCGAAAACTGTTTTGTAGAATTTTAAGTTTTAACTTGTGAAAGTATGTAGAATTTTTCTAAAATTATATTTATATGCTAAATCAGAGAAAAATATATTTTTATTAAATTAAACGAAATATATATGCTACTGTTTCTGCTGTCGATTCTAAAAAACGGTAGTAGTAAATAAAATGTACTTTTTTACATATTTAACTTGTGAAAGTACGGAGAATTTTATTGAAAATATTTTGATGTTGTTAATAAAACTAAATATCTATACAACTGCTTTTGCTTTTAATATTAAGAAGCAGTGCTAGTAAATAAAATGTAGTTTTAAGCTAGATAGCTGTTTTGTAGA
Organism: Altica lythri; assembly: GCA_964028335.1. Classification (NCBI taxonomy): domain Eukaryota; kingdom Metazoa; phylum Arthropoda; class Insecta; order Coleoptera; family Chrysomelidae; genus Altica; species Altica lythri. The sequence continues at coordinate 6,360 of CAXIIO010000176.1, read as the reverse complement.
ATTTCATGTTTTTACTTGTTGTGAAAGTACGTAGAAATTTTTTGAAATTTTATTAATATTGAAAAGTAAATGAAATATTTATGCTTCTGCTTCTGTTTCCGATTCCAAGAAACAATGCTAGTGAAAAAATGTAGGTTTAAGCTTCGAAAGCTGTTTTGTAGAATTTTAAGTTTTAACTTGTGAAAGTATGTAGAATTTTTCTGGAATTATATTTATATGGTAAATCAGAGAAAAATATATTTTTATGTCGTAAATTAAACGAAATATATATGCTACTGATTCTGCTTTTGAGTTTGAAAAACGGTGGTAGTAAATAAAATGTACTTTTTTACATATTTAACTTGTGAAAGTACAGAGAATTTTATTGAAAATATTTTTATATTGTTAATATAAACTAAATATCTATACAACTGCTTTTGCTTTCAATATTAAGAAGCAGTGCTAGTAAATAAAGTGTAGTTTTAAGGTAGATAGCTGTTTTGTAGAATTTCATGTTTTTACTTGTTGTGAAAGTACGTAGAAATTTTTTGAAATTTTATTAATATTGAAAAGTAAATGAAATATTTATGCTTCTGCTTCTGTTTCCGATTCCAAGAAACAATGCTAGTGAAAAAATGTAGGTTTAAGCTTCGAAAGCTGTTTTGTAGAATTTTAAGTTTTAACTTGTGAAAGTATGTAGAATTTTTCTGGAATTATATTTATATGGTAAATCAGAGAAAAATATATTTTTATGTCGTAAATTAAACGAAATATATATGCTACTGATTCTGATTTTGAGTTTGAAAAACGGTGGTAGTAAATAAAATGTACTTTTTTACATATTTAACTTGTGAAAGTACAGAGAATTTTATTGAAAATATTTTTATATTGTTAATATAAACTAAATATCTATACAACTGCTTTTGCTTTTAATATTAAGAAGCAGTGCTAGTAAATAAAGTGTAGTTTTAAGCTAGATAGCTGTTTTGTAGAATTTCATGTTTTTACTTGTTGTGAAAGTACGTAGAAATTTTTTGAAATTTTATTAATATTGAAAAGTAAATGAAATATTTATGCTTCTGCTTCTGTTTCCGATTCCAAGAAACAATGCTAGTGAAAAAATGTAGGTTTAAGCTTCGAAAGCTGTTTTGTAGAATTTTAAGTTTTAACTTGTGAAAGTATGTAGAATTTTTCTGGAATTATATTTATATGGTAAATCAGAGAAAAATATATTTTTATGTCGTAAATTAAACGAAATATATATGCTACTGATTCTGCTTTTGAGTTTGAAAAACGGTGGTAGTAAATAAAATGTACTTTTTTACATATTTAACTTGTGAAAGTACAGAGAATTTTATTGAAAATATTTTTATATTGTTAATATAAACTAAATATCTATACAACTGCTTTTGCTTTCAATATTAAGAAGCAGTGCTAGTAAATAAAGTGTAGTTTTAAGGTAGATAGCTGTTTTGTAGAATTTCATGTTTTTACTTGTTGTGAAAGTACGTAGAAATTTTTTGAAATTTTATTAATATTGAAAAGTAAATGAAATATTTATGCTTCTGCTTCTGTTTCCGATTCCAAGAAACAATGCTAGTGAAAAAATGTAGGTTTAAGCTTCGAAAGCTGTTTTGTAGAATTTTAAGTTTTAACTTGTGAAAGTATGTAGAATTTTTCTGGAATTATATTTATATGGTAAATCAGAGAAAAATATATTTTTATGTCGTAAATTAAACGAAATATATATGCTACTGATTCTGCTTTTGAGTTTGAAAAACGGTGGTAGTAAATAAAATGTACTTTTTTACATATTTAACTTGTGAAAGTACAGAGAATTTTATTGAAAATATTTTTATATTGTTAATATAAACTAAATATCTATACAACTGCTTTTGCTTTCAATATTAAGAAGCAGTGCTAGTAAATAAAGTGTAGTTTTAAGGTAGATAGCTGTTTTGTAGAATTTCATGTTTTTACTTGTTGTGATAGTACGTAGAAATTTTATTAATATTGAAAAGTAAATGAAATATTTATGCTTTTGCTTCTGTTTCCGATTCCAAGAAACAGTGCTAGTAAAAAAATGTAGGTTTAAGCTTCGAAAACTGTTTTGTAGAATTTTAGGTTTTAACTTGTGAAAGTATGTAGAATTTTTCTAAAATTATATTTATATGCTAAATCAGAGAAAAATATATTTTTATTAAATTAAACGAAATATATATGCTACTGTTTCTGCTGTCGATTCTAAAAAACGGTAGTAGTAAATAAAGTATACTTTTTTAAATGTTTAATTTGTGAAAGTACGTGGAATATTTTTGAAAGCACATGATATAATGGTCAACGAATAATAGTTTTTATATCTTGTTAATTTAATATTAAGATAAACCAATTTAATAACTGAATTAATTGTGTTAACGTATTTTAGTAAGAAATGATTGAATTATTATTGTAGTTAAATTTTACAAGTTATTTCTCAGTAATATGTAAAAATAATTTTTTTAAATATATTTTTTTGTAAATATCACTTAATTGTGCCAACATAACAACTTAAGTTTTAATAAAATTTTATGAAATTTTATAATGTAATCTTTATTTTCATTAGAATGTTATATAGATTACGTAATGATTAAATTTATTGGACGAATATTAAATTATATAAAGTATTAAACCATAAATTTAAACTACATATACTAAATAACGTAAAGCGCTATAATAACAATTGCCCAGTTATGTAAAAAGACGACTCGACAAATACTCGATCTAAAAGTCTGGTGTTGTCCAAGTTTGATCTTTTTGCATTGTGGTTGAGATTTATATTATATATTTTATTTTCTAACATTTCTATCTTCAAAAATGTTGGTAGTAATTGTTAAGAAATATAAAATTATGTATATATAAAACCACAATTATTTTTTGTATCGTAAGATACAGATCACACAGCGAGATCGCGGATTTTGCAAGGCGTTTACACGTTTGGCGATCCACATGCGATCAAACTAATAAAATTTGATTTCAATCAAATTTTTCATTTTTTGCGACAACTCTCTTCTGTCCGAGCGGGAATTTCTATTCGTAACGATTCTTTCGAGTACACCGTGTCGCTTTATATCTAGCGAAGGGTCGAGAGAATGTTCGAAATTTTTTGCCGGTAGGCGTTTATATAAAACATGACAAAGTAGTTACATTTAAAACTAGCTCTCTGTTATGTAATATATTGTCTGTCCGGTTTTTATATGTAATATAAGAGATAATACAAATACGATTGTCTTGTCTTCTATAAATATCATATATACCTTATCTCCTATTAAGCGTGGCGTGCGAAAAGTTTAACTTTTCATGTACGCAAAATTCAACACGCACTAGGAAAAGAATATGATAGAGATTTGACACATCGGTCTTTTGTTTCTCTTGAATTGCAAATTTGTAATACTAGAGGAGACTGATAATCTCTGTTATTCTTTTTCGAATGACGGAACAACAGCTCCCTGGTTGATCCTGCCAGTAGTCATATGCTTGTCTCAAAGATTAAGCCATGCATGTCTCAGTACAAGCCAAATTAAGGTGAAACCGCGAAAGGCTCATTAAATCAGTTATGGTTCCTTAGATCGTACCCACATTTACTTGGATAACTGTGGTAATTCTAGAGCTAATACATGCAAACAGAGCTCCGACCGGAGACGGAAGGAGCGCTTTTATTAGATCAAAACCAATCGGTGGCGAGCTTGCTCGACATCGTAATACTTGGTGACTCTGAATAACTTTACGCTGATCGCACGGTCTCGCACCGGCGACGCATCTTTCAAATGTCTGCCTTATCAACTGTCGATGGTAGGTTCTGCGCCTACCATGGTTGTAACGGGTAACGGGGAATCAGGGTTCGATTCCGGAGAGGGAGCCTGAGAAACGGCTACCACATCCAAGGAAGGCAGCAGGCGCGCAAATTACCCACTCCCGGCACGGGGAGGTAGTGACGAAAAATAACGATACGGGACTCATCCGAGGCCCCGTAATCGGAATGAGTACACTCTAAACCCTTTAACGAGGATCAATTGGAGGGCAAGTCTGGTGCCAGCAGCCGCGGTAATTCCAGCTCCAATAGCGTATATTAAAGTTGTTGCGGTTAAAAAGCTCGTAGTCGAATCTGTGTCCCGCGTCGCTGGTTCATCGTACGCGGTGTCAACTGGCGTGTCGCGGGACGTCCTGCCGGTGGGCTTAGCTCGCAAGGGCGGCCCAACTCAATCCCGCCGCGGTGCTCTTCACTGAGTGTCGAGGTGGGCCGGCACGTTTACTTTGAACAAATTAGAGTGCTTAAAGCAGGCTAAAACTTCGCCTGAATACTGTGTGCATGGAATAATGGAATAGGACCTCGGTTCTATTTTGTTGGTTTTCGGAACCCCGAGGTAATGATTAATAGGAACGGATGGGGGCATTCGTATTGCGACGTTAGAGGTGAAATTCTTGGATCGTCGCAAGACGGACAGAAGCGAAAGCATTTGCCAAAAACGCTTTCATTGATCAAGAACGAAAGTTAGAGGTTCGAAGGCGATCAGATACCGCCCTAGTTCTAACCATAAACGATGCCAGCTAGCGATCCGCCGACGTTCCTCCGATGACTCGGCGGGCAGCTTCCGGGAAACCAAAGCTTTTGGGTTCCGGGGGAAGTATGGTTGCAAAGCTGAAACTTAAAGGAATTGACGGAAGGGCACCACCAGGAGTGGAGCCTGCGGCTTAATTTGACTCAACACGGGAAACCTCACCAGGCCCGGACACCGGAAGGATTGACAGATTGAGAGCTCTTTCTTGATTCGGTGGGTGGTGGTGCATGGCCGTTCTTAGTTGGTGGAGCGATTTGTCTGGTTAATTCCGATAACGAACGAGACTCTAGCCTGCTAACTAGGCGTATTTCGACATCCCAAAGGCCCGCCGGTGATGGGTTTCGGCCCCCACTGCGCGCGGTTTTTACTGTCGGCGTACAAACAATTCTTCTTAGAGGGACAGGCGGCTTCTAGCCGCACGAGATTGAGCAATAACAGGTCTGTGATGCCCTTAGATGTTCTGGGCCGCACGCGCGCTACACTGAAGGAATCAGCGTGTCCTCCCTGGCCGAGCGGCCCGGGTAACCCGCTGAACCTCCTTCGTGCTAGGGATTGGGGCTTGCAATTGTTCCCCATGAACGAGGAATTCCCAGTAAGCGCGAGTCATAAGCTCGCGTTGATTACGTCCCTGCCCTTTGTACACACCGCCCGTCGCTACTACCGATTGAATGATTTAGTGAGGTCTTCGGACTGAGCGCGGTGGCGTTTCGGCGTCGTCGATGCTTCGGAAAGATGACCAAACTTGATCATTTAGAGGAAGTAAAAGTCGTAATAAGGTTTCCGTAGGTGAACCTGCGGAAGGATCATTACAGTGTTTGTCAACTTACGACAAGTCTGTTATAAATATTTGAACTATATATCGTTTTACTTGCATATGCTGTCATTAGAACGTCCGTTATTAAACGCATACGATCTTTTGAGGTATAGAATGCGAAATAAACGAAATGTTTTTAGGAACTAAAGTTAGAAACAATTATATTATTTATATTTTTTGTTTACTTTAAAGTTCTAAAAAAAACAAAGTTGTCGATGAGGTCTAATATTAATATGTATATACCAATTTGTCTTGATAAAAATTGGGTACCAAGAAAAATAACAAATTCGTATCCATCTGTTATTCAGATAAAAAAACGAATAATTTTTTTCTAAGGAATTCAAAATCGTAGAATGCGATATATTATTCCGACGGTGTTGAAAGTTTTTCGCCCAAATTGTCAAGATGGTAAAATGCATGTACTCATTGGTGACGAAATTAAGAGGAAATACTTGTGCACGTTTACTCCGTGTACGCCTCGTTTGTAAAACACGGCGTTACAAATGGAGAAATTCGTAAGTACATAATTTTCTCTTATCATTTTTTTTTTAATACATTTTTCACGATATTTTATAAGACGTATAGTTTCTTTAAACGAAAACTTATACTTTCGTATGGAAACACGTTTAATGTTAAAACGATTACCCTGAACGGTGAATCACTTGGCTCGTGGGTCGATGAAGAACGCAGCTAATTGCGCGTCAACTTGTGAACTGCAGGACACATGAACATCGACATTTCGAACGCACATTGCGGTCCTCGGATACTCGTTCCTGGACCACTCCTGGCTGAGGGTCGTATCAAATTAAAAAGACTGTTCGATTTTTTTTTTTTGAAAAAAATTGTCGGAACGCGTTGGATGTAGATGCGTTTATTTTTAACGCAACATCTTAAATTGCGATAGCAACGTATAAAATTTGTATAAATTTTATACGTGTATTGTACACAACGTATCGAACATAAAAATGCGTA